>KN726457.1:29160-45530 GCA_000816745.1 Ancylostoma duodenale
AGCAGTGATGATGGCAGATGGAACGTGACGACTGTAACCCTCCCCCCCCCTACCCCCCCCCCCCCCGCCCGCCCTACCCACCATGACTTTCTCAGGCCAGTGCAAGCATCACTGTTTTCCAGTTACAACAAACTCTTGCAAATAATGCAGAAAGCACACTTGTTTGGTAATGCGCAGGGTATACTCTAGCCTTATCGCAGGAGGAGGCGGGCGAGGACATGTGAGCATGAACAGGAAAAGGAATACGTCACACTCTCACCCTCAGCAACGAAAACTTGGGGGACCGATTATCAAATGAAATTGAAGGAAAATGAAGAACAGGAAAATCAATAAAAAAGCATAAATTTGAGTCAAATCATAGGATAAAGCAAAAAATTAAACCTTATTAGTCTTCTTCTTCTCCTTCTTTTTGTCTTGAGTAGAAGTGGAAGATGCAGAAGTCGCCGGTGTAGCTGCAGGAGCGGATGGCTTCGCTGCCACTTCTTTCTTTGTTGAAGGTGCGGCTGGCGGCTTCTCTTCTATTCTTTCTGGTCTTTCAGATCCTTCTGGTTTTTCAGATCTTTCAGGTCGTTCAGCTCGTTCTGATCGTTCTTCCGAGGTTTTCAGTGACTGAAACTAACAATTCTAACAATATCGAAAATCTCTCAGAAAATTACTATTATAATACACTCAAACGAAGAGACATACCTCTTTTCGAGGCTCCGCATCTGAGGCCTCATCCTCTCGGGACATTCTCGGTGTCCGATCCTTATGAAAGCCACCCCGATGTTTCCGCAGCGTGCCTGTTCTGCCTCCGCGCAACGATGCATGTGAGCCATGATGCTCCTAAGCACATAGGAATTTCAAAAATGTTATCTATGTAAACCATACACCAAAATATGTCAATTCCAACAGAAGTAAGCTCATCCATACCTTTCGCTCAGGTCGATCCGTCCGCTCTTCATTGGGCTGTTTTGGATCAGCAGATTCACTCTCAGGCCCAGCAGGCTTGCTAGTGGTGACAGGCACCGCGGCAGGCTTTTCAACTCCAGAAAAGCTACTTCGGCGATCATTTGGTCCACTACCGCGGTGGTAGCCGCGCCCACCTCGTCCACCTCTGCCTCCTCTTCCCCTGGAAGAAAATAAGGTTTCGCCATGGTCACTATGAAACATCTATTTTCTAGATGATTTCTACAAAAGAAGTGAGTGTTATAAGAAGAGATGACAGTTACCTTTGTGGCGCAACGGCATCTCGAATTTCGCCAATAGTGGCACTTTTCTGAAGAGGTGCAGCCGCACCTTTACTGCGGTAAACAATTCGCTGCTACAAGAACAGAAATTGAATGACAGCAAGGAAATAAACAAGGAAATTGAAAAAAAAATGCGTTGGAAAACAATGATACCTTTCCAGCTGGACGTGGCAAAGTCTCTGCGCCACTACTACTCATGGAATCATTGGGACGACGGCGTTCAGAAGCTGAGTCACGCCTGGCCGATGATGGTGGGGCGTCTCCTGACGAGGCAGCCCCCGGAGATGCTTTCTGAAAACAGTATTATGAGTGTTATGAGTAAGTTTGAACTATTTTGAAGACTGGAAACAAGGCAACAAACCTCGGTGCTTGCTTCCTGCAATTTCTCAGCTTCCTTAATAGTAGGAGTCTGCACCGGCGCCTTCGCGTGTACAGGATCGAGTGGCGGACTTGCATCTGTAGCATCAGCCGATTCGCGACGCATGATTCTGAAATGAATAATGCATGACCACACTCTCGGAACTTAGGAGATGCTGATTCTCATGAAACCTTTAAACTCCGCGAATCTGTTCTTCAAAACGTCATCTAATTTAAAAATGATGTATAGAAATTTAAACAAACTACGCAACAAAAAGCGTGAAAAACAGGTGTTACACGAACAGACAAACGAAATTGAGTAATCTTAGAAAGAATGTATTCTTACAAAAGAAGTGAGAGTAATAAAAACAGAATTTGTGGAAGCATTTACCTATAGCTTCCAGGTGCGCCACTGCCTTCGTACCTCTGCTGTGAATGATACTGTCCAACATTTTGATGAGGTTGTTGAGAATGTTGTTGCATACCATGAGCTTGGTAAGGAGTATACTAAACGCAAGGAATGAGAAATGGCGATCGTAATAGACACAGCAAACACTGAAAAGGAGATGACGTAAAACAAACCGGAGCATGTGGAGGAAGACCTTGCCGTGAAGGAGCATGGTGGTACTGATGATGAGCTGCATGGTGTGCAACATGACCATGATGTCCGGGATATTGATGAGGATGGTGATGTGAAGGGATGTTGTCAGTGTGTTCAGCTGCTGCAGCCAAACGAGCTGCTTCAGCTTCCTCCTGAGAAAACTGCGAAGCCATCAAACAACGGAAATAACTGAGATAATACGAAAAGATAAAAAAGCATAAGAAGACCTTGCAGAATCATATAATAAGAAACATCAAACAAGAAATTAAATCACACCTTGTATTTCTGTTGCTCAAGCAAGCGTTCTCGTTCCTGCTTTGCTTCTATTTCCCTGAGCCGCTCCGAAGTGTCAACGGGTTTGGCTTCTCCAAATATGTCTTTATTGGTGAGTTTCTTCGTGACCACCTATAGAAACGACTCTTAGAAGGAAAAAAAACCAACTTTCTAATTAAGATCACAGAACCAAAAAGACTCAGTAGCAGATAACTGAACAAGTGAAAAAGCAAAAGTGAATTGACACATACTCTTGGAGTCGCGTTATCAACATCTTCTGTGCTCGTACTTAAGCGAGATGACGTCCTAGACAGTTCCATTCTACGCCTTTCAGCGTCGAATGCAGTAGATTCAGTGCGAGAACGTCTAAAAAGACAAACAAATATTCTGTGAAAAAAAAAGTATTTACAGCGACAGTGATCAAACATTTAAAAGGAGCATCTATTCGCTTCTGTCGGAAGCTTATTATTTAAAAGGAGCATCTATTCGCTTCTGTCGGAAGCTTATTATTTAAGGAGAGTATTCCCTTTTCCATGCATTGTCTATCTTGTACAACCCTTATTGAGTAATGTAGCGTGAGAAAATGTCCTCACAATAGTGAACAAGAAATAGACAGAAACTTATTCAAAACTCACGAAATGGGGGCTGGCTTGTCTCTTTCATCATGGTGGTAGCTATCGCTGCGTTGTAACTCTTGACTTCCGTAATATCCTCCTCGCCCTCCACCGTAGCCGCCTCGTCCTTGTTGCATTCCTCGCGAGCGAGGCGGATAGCCCCCACCACTGTATTGATGGTTCTGAAAAGTGAAGGTTGATAAAATGAGTTCAACGAAACAAAACCAAGAACACGTGCAAACAGGACTAATAACTTACATAGTACGGGCCACTTCCTCGGTAAGATTGACCACCCGAACCATAACGCCCCATATTGTTGTATTCATCGTAAGCATTTGCATTGAAGTATTTTCCTCGTGGAAACGTTCCACCCATTGGTGGACCACGGTACTGGCTACTGTTACGATAGTCGTTCGAAGAGTTGAAAGAACGATTTCTATAAGACAGAAATATGAAAACTAAGAAAAGAAAACGAAACACTGAAAGATTACTTACCCCCTGTCGTAATTCCTTGCGTCGTTACTGTATAGACTAGACTGGCTATTATACCTAAAAGGAAGAGAATCTGTCAGTGAGTTGAAAATGAAGCATTTATTTTGGTACGAAATGTTTCGTTATTGAAACTAAAAGGATTTAAAAGCAACTGCGCGACGGACAGTTGCCACTTGCACCACGTTAACCATTCGATTTTGGACCAAATTAAGGGGAAAGCAAGGCAGAAATCCTTGAGATTCGAGAGTGCTGAAAACTCCTCCATCTACACAAATTGTGACTTTACTTGCCCTCCATGGTTTTATAAACGAACTAAAGAGCACTTCGGAACTGTATAACTTGTGATACAATTTTAGCATTCTTATTCGCACGATTTCTACAAATCAGTCTAGGGTTTCCACTACACCAACAAAAGCGATAATATCATAAAACTACGGCTAGCACCTGTGTTGTTGGTTAGGAGTGTCGAATTATGGCACAAACAATAATCTCTTGAAAACTTATACAAGAAAGCGAAGAAACAAATCAATTTTACCAAAACTTTCAATAAAACGGCAGAACTGGAAAACCAAAAAGTAGTTTCAGAAAAATACCTGCTGCTGTCTCTGCTATACGGAGGTGGTTCGTTACTAAATTGGCGATTTTGGAACTCATGTGGAATTGTCCGTTCACGAACCCTGTCCTCCCGAATTTCGTACACCTGAAAATATTTCAAAATAGCTATAACAAAAAAAAAAACTCGAAGTGTTCCGCATGGCCTGTTCTCTTTTGATAAATTAGAATTATGCTTTGTTTGCTCCGCGTGTGATTCTAGTTACCCATATATCTCGTGTTGGTCAACAGGATTAGATAGATTAGATATGGTTATAACGTTAGCAGGAAAAGAAAAGCTAGGATAAGCAAACTTTTAGATGAAGCATGTAAAACCAGATCGTTGGTGGCGGAATACAACATAAACAAAAATTCAGAACTTCTCAGTTTCAGAAAGAGGGGTGATTATTCTTTCAAAGCTTATTTGTATAACAAGATCCATATCGAGTAGAAACTCCTAACATTTTGAACAAAAACATCCAGAATGAGTGAATCAAAAAGTGCGAAGAATATGGAACAATGACTTACTCTAAGAGTTCGACCTCTGAATTGCTGCCCATCAAGCTCTTTCGCTCGTTTCAATCCTTCTGATGTGTACAAGTCAATTCTTGCAGCACACTGGCGATCTTGTAGAAACGCTATGTCACGTACCTTCAAAGAAAATACCTCAGTATTCTGAAAAACGGCAACAATTTTACTTGATGAGCTTACCACACTATCGCCACCAAAGTGGTAGAAAAGTTCTTCGTTTGTACAGGCCGGTAGATTTGTGACCTAAATGAGTGGTTCATGGAAGGAAATCACAAAACATGGACATGCTTAGTGTAAAAATCTAAAATTACAGTCAAATGCAGCTTCGTGTTAAAAAGTTTGTCGGATTTCAACACGGATACAAACTATGATGTCATAAAAGAAAACCGCTGAGAATGTCGTGAAGCCTTTCTGGTTTCGTATCAGAAAACAAATTGTACAAATTTCCCCAGCGAATACCAAAAAAAAAACCAGCACCGCATAATCCAGCAGATTATACAAATCGGACAATGTGGAACGTGCCAGAAAGCAGTGCACATTTGCCAAACATCTCATTAATAGCAGAGCAAAAATGAAAAACTTCAAACACAAGTGCCGCAGAACTTCAAAGGATAAGGAAAGGGGTTTTCGGGATAACTGCAACACTTCGTGTTTACAATTGCGTTCAACGTACTCCGAAGTCGGGGATAAATCTTAACGTCAAGATGCGGTGGAACAAAGTGAAACGGTGACAAACCTGTACTGCAAAATATTGTGGCTCAGGCTGCTTTCGCACTGCGCTGTCGTTCTCCTCTGCACCTTGTTCTTGCGTCTCGTTCTCGTCATTCTTTTCACTCGGAGGCGCAGTTTGTACCTTAACGAATTAATACGAAATTTGATTCGTTTTTCACCTTCACTGCTCGTTTGATGAGGTACCTGCTCTTCGGCCATGATTTCCGCCCATGCACCCATGGCCCCCATGTCCATATCTGTCATCGAAGGTGGATTCGCAAACGCTACTTCGGCACCTAAAAGTGGTTCTTTGGAAGTGCGACAGGATTTGTCATTCGTCTTGGAAATAAAAGCTGGACAAATTCTTTTTGCATATAACATCTAGAACAATGATCACGCTCTTTCCTGCATAACTGGACAAATTCTTTTTGCATATAACATCTAGAACAATGATCACGCTCTTTCCTGCATAACTGGACAAATTCTTTTTGCATATAACATCTAGAACAATGATCACGCTCTTTCCTGCATAACTTTTTAGTACCTCCAAAAGAATGGAAGGGTTGTCAACAACCGATCACATCCTCTATTATACTCTCTTTTGGAGGATGAGAAAGAAAATGAATTTAAGGAAGATAACCACTTCCAAGAGGCTACCAGTTAAAAGTACTTTTGAATGTATTTTATAAACATCAAATCATATTTCAGCAGCTTTCACGAGAGTTATTGCCTTGGCAAAACCAGATTTATAAAATGATGAAAATATGTGATTCTTGGGTGCAGCTTCTGAGTAATTTAATTAGAAAGCAGGAAAGAATGTCGGCAAGTGAAGCATAATTTTTTCATAAGCCAGCAGAAAAATCATGATGTGTTCGAATTGGAAACGTTTCCACGTGATGATGAAGGACGAGGAATGCCAATTTTAATCGCTTGCGACCATTCTCGTCGGCAGAGTACGCGGCGGCACTCTATGCACTCACTAAATCCCGCCAGTATGTATGTTTCAAACCAGATGATGAACTCCCGTTATGGTAAAATTTATAACAATCACTAGAAAATCAGTGCACAGAAGTATTAATGTAACAGCTCCGGCAATCATAATTGTTTATATCTTGAAAAGCCTTTAGATAGACAGAATCAAAGAAACTGTGCACTAATTATTTCCTTTTCAGCAAAAGCTTCTACAACCGCAATGTTGTGAACAGCACAGAAACTGACTGAAAACCCATCGAACTCCGCAAATTTAAAGCCCCAACTATCAAAAAACCTACGTCAAAATGCACTTATTGTAACTATCAAACGCTTATCCAATTGAATTCCAGCAGCGCCTGGGCAGTGCTGATGACAGTTTTATTAAGTGTTGCTAGAGCAGCCTATAGGGTGAAACACAGTCTCCGCTAAAAGTTGCAACTTTGTAAGATGATAAATTGGCAGTGGTTTCATGGTCGGCATACGTTCTGCAGAATAACAAATCCCAGGAAATGGAAATAATTTCTGGTTTTTACGCGGCAGCAGCCCCGAAAATCACCGGCAATGCGAACGAAATGTTCCCCTGGAATTCGTTCTCACCTGTGGATGCACCACTTCCGATACCTACTCAGACCTCTCGAACAATTTGCAATCAGGGATTTGCGCAAACAACTTGCAAATAAGCTTGTAATACAAGTACCGCAGGTTTGCAAACTAGGTCGACGTCAGAACCACCATGGAAAACAGTTGCCAAAAAGCTTTTCATGATGTAACTTGAATTTGAACACGAAGGGGCAAAGGCAACTAAGTCACTAACTTTTCTCCAAAACAACTATTTTCCTAGCTTTGTGACCATCTCCCCTACACAATGCTCACATCAAGCTTATCATCAATCGTTTGCCTGGTTAGCGTTTAATCTCAGCGAAGGTGGTTCAAAAAGGAGTGAGTACTGGTGTATTGTTGAGTGAAGAGCATAGAGGTGTTTTTGTCAATTCGCGCACGTTCCAGCTTATTAGTAGCAGTGCTTTTGACTTCCTGACACGTTGAAACTGCATAGGAAATAAAGTGAGAGCAAGCCACACCGAAGCACGATCATCATCATTTCTTTTCATATAAACACGGCTGAAGTACGAAGCACGATGGAAGGGAAAGGTGAAAGATTGAAACACTGTTGATTCAGCTAATCTGGCTCGCGAAGCATGTAGTGACATCATTCTAGAAATTTTGCTAAATGAAGCGGTGAATAGTCGCATTTTACACCCAACTTTCACAAATGATGAATACCACCGGTTTACTCTGATGTTTGGTGGCAATGCATTTGGCAAAAGAATGTGTTTGCAATACATTTTACGGGATAAATTTTGCTTGGCAATACATTTTACGGGAGAATGAGTGAAGAGCCTGTTTGGCAATATGAGTGAAGAGCCTGTTTGGCAATATGAGTGAAGAGCCTGTTTGGCAATACAAAAGGCAAGAGAATCTGGTGGCGATACATTGGATGAGCTTTGCTTGGCGATGCAAGTGGCAAGGTTTGTGTGGCGATACATTTTACGGGTGTTCTGATAAGGCGTTCACTTCATTCTTAGTTGGAGGCTTAGCCATCGACGCACAGGGTGTAATTTCGAACATCTAGCTGATCAAAATAATTTTTCTAGGGAACCGGTGAATATATTCCTTTACTTTCCAGCCTATATACTCTGTCTGGTCTGCTGCTCTCATGCACCGCACATGGCCTGTGGAAGCCAAGGATTTAGGGACAATTTCTAATACTTCTACAATAGAACCTGGGAGCACAAAATTATGTACTGAAGAATAACTTTCTGCGCAGCAGCGGCGACACATAAACTTGAGTCTATATGCGTGTTTGCAAACAAATAAGTATGTAAAAGGTGATTATGCGTTTCAGATTCAAGATTGCATACATTTCCACATGATGAGCATGATGTGATCTTACATATTAAATTGCTGGATATTTCGTGGGAATTTCCAATTAGGAAAATAGTAATTCTAGAGCTGTCGCTCATATAAATAGCCTATTCGGCCCCGGAATGTTAACTTACATGGAAATCTTATAATTCTTGAGAGTTCCAGTAGGGTTTGTTAAGGTTTTGCTAGGTATTTGTTAAGGTTTTGCTAGGTAAAGGCCTGTAGGGAAGTCCACTATAGGATGTCTTTGAAGACGATATCATTCCATCTTTGACTGGTGTTCTCTCCACCAAATTTTCCATTTCCGTTAATTTTTCCCTGAGCGATCGATACACCCCCAATTTCCGTGCATTTCTATTCAAATTATAATCTCATAAGTGGCGCTTCGCCTTTTCTGCTCTTGTTCTCACGATGTGCGCTATTGGAAAGAGTCTAACAAATCTTAAATGTTGCTCAAATAAACCTCTTGACACACAAAAGTCTTGCTTTCCATTATCCGCAATGAGTTTTTGAAAACAATACTCCTTGTGGGATTGCAAGCCTATTTCCTTCAACGATTTCGGAAAGATCTTAGAGAGTAGCGGTTTCGGCCTACATAGAAGTGTCTTCTGTAGAGCGTCACTGGTGGTCGCGAAATTAACACACATGCTCGCATATAGGAAGATCACTACTAGATACTACACATATTTTTTTAGTGGAATCTCGGCGAACTTTTTTTTTGGATCTACCCGAGTACAAAATAGGTCATGTGCTCAATCGCTCAATTCTCAGACAAATTTGGGTTTCTTCCCTATGACTGAGGATTGCATTTACTAGAAAATATGAAAGCTTGTTCCAAGATCTATTAAAAGAATCCTAAATAGGAATTTCAGACGCCAACATAGGCGTCAGAGACAACTTGTACAGCACTCATATGTTTTACGTAGGCGGTGTTGCATAGAAATGGTATCTTTTCGTTATCTAATCATGTCCCGCCAGGTGATCCGTCGCCAGAAAACCACTTGTACCGTATGCGCGGACTATCGGCGAATACTTTGGCGCAGTAATGGCAACATGATGTGGTAGGTCGAAAATACATTTTGAGCGGCTAGAATTGCTAAACTGCACACTGTGCGATGGACCCGGATGGCTCAGTTGGTAAGGCACCGGACTCCGGACATTGGTATCACAGCACAATTCCTGGTGACATCGAAATTTTTGCGCGGTTGATAACGGTTTTGTTTGACGATACAGTTGGCAAGGTTCGTGTGGCGATATATTCGACTAGTTTTGTTTGGCAATATATTTTACGGGACTTCTTGTTTGGCAATACATTTGACGGGCTTCGTTAGCCTAGGTAGTTAGCAAGCTCGTCTGCGAGGTTGCCAAACAAATCTCGCCAAATGTATCGCCAATGAACATCAGAGTACCACCTCATGCTTTGCATCTGCCTAACAAGGAAGTGGTATAAACAACCATCTTACCAATTCCTTATTTTTCAAATATGATCAAGAACTAGCTTTTCAAGAGCTATAAAGATAGTTGTTAGATAGGTTTTGAATACGCATTGAGTGAAATGAAAACAATTACAATGGATCGCTTTCCCAAGCAAAAGTTGCAGGTGAAGCTTAAAATCTGTCGTTGGGAGAATCAATATCGCTGAGAAAAGACAGGAGGTGGGAAAAAGTGAGAGGAAGAGACGACGAGACATGAAGGCTCAGGAAGAAAAACTACCGATGAGAAAAAAAAGCTAAATTACCTCCTCCACCGCCAGAATCCGATGGGTTATTCACAGACATAGTCGCAAATTGTCAACAGCTTGAAATCGTCTGCAAACAGCAAGATTTAAGCAAACAAATCTAGTAATGATCACAAAGTAAGTGCAAGAGCGAATACAGTCTCCAGATTTAGTAGAATAAGTCACTCAAACAGGTTCTCAGGAAAAAAAGACATTGTTCCTCGAACACATAGGAAGTGGAAAACGTTCGGCTAATCAAACATGAAAAAAAGAAATCGCTAGAAGAGAACGTGGGAACAATGAGAAACTGCGACAGACCGGTAGCCGTTCGACGGAACACCAATTCTGCAAATGACGAGAACGAAAGATCCTGCATGAAAGTCACAGACGACGATAATGATATTAAGCTTTGAGGACGACCCATTCCATAAACAATCAAATCAATCTATGCATGACGCTGTTAACTAGTTTGTCCGAGTAGAAATGCAAGTTGGGAATGAGTGGCCACAATCCGAACCGTTCGGGGATGGCATAGTGAAAATAAAACGGTGACATAAATCGAACCGTTCGAATTTTGCCATTCATTCTCCATTTTGCATCTTTACTAGGACAAATTAGTTGACAGCGTCATATATCTTGCAGTAAAAATGGTGAACAGAAGAATAACAGGGATATTATAAAGCAACAGTTAAAACTACGGATGAAGAAATGGATTACAAAGAACAAGGTCAAAAGAGAACAGTGCGAATCCAAAACATCGATGAAGAAAAAAATTGACACAAATTCCACCATTAGGGTCGCCGTGCCCGAGAGAAACATATGAAACACGAGAAATCATTGACTGTTGGATGACGTGCAGTCCAGTTTCTCCATGACAACAGTATTGCGTACGAGCAAATTTTGCACCTTTTTAGGGATTACGAGATGAATTCATTCTTATCTTATCTTAGTTTGAGAATGCATAACTAACGCGTCACATTGCAAAAAAGGAGGGTTAGAAGTATCACACATGGGAACCATGTATGTTTGCATCATTCCACAGATGTGGCATCACATAATGTTACATCAGTATTCCAATGGAACGACCCCGAAAGAAATGATAAAACAACAAACGCGTAGTAAAACAGCCCTTCGCCAGCTTCCAGAAATGCATGCAATATCGATGTTTTCGAGAGCTAAGAAATAGAACATTCACGGCACTTAGGAACACCACTGCGTTCATGGTGATAAGAATATTCAAACTAACGATGCATACCTCCATGGTTAGATAATGAGAAGTCCCGAGAGTTTCACAGAGTGAAATGAGAACGTATGAACGAACAATGACGCGAAGACTGGGATGTGAAATGAGTCATGAGCTGGAAAAGATGGGCTGTGCCATTAAACTATGAAAGAGCGAAGAAAAACTTCTAGAACAAATGGACAGGGTAGGCTAAAATTACGGCAATAGCACGAGTTTGCGCTTGAAGACATTCGTGACAATGTACTCAACTGGTTGACATGCATGGTGCGACACGAGGGACCGCGTGGACAACCAGTCGGGCACAAACGCATGCTTAAGATGCCGCCCGTGTCCCACGTGCCAAACTATGCCGAAAACAAAGTCGCGCGCGAATGTGTTGAAGGTGCATGTTCTATGTTTGACTCAAATTCAGGTGGGACGCCAATTTTTTTTTTCTGAAGCCTCAGCAGGACGGTAATCCAATGCAAATGCCGGGTTTGGTACAAGGATGGGGCAAAGGTTAATTTTAGGACCTATTGGCTTTAGTGGATGGCCACCCAACTTTTCAAATCCCAGCCAATTTGGTTACTAAGTCTGAGAGGTACTCGAGACATGCTTGCTCAAAACTTTATTGAAATTTGAATTTGTTGAAAAGGCTCCTGAGAAAAAACGGGGAATGAGTTAGCCTCAAACTTTTGTGCGCCAAGGTCTACGACTTCATTAAGCGTTTCAGAATCTGTGTCGTGGTTGATGGGTGAGGCCCCATAATATAGGCAGAGAAAAAAAAAACAAACTTTATGACACTATTTCAGATCATGTCCAGATTCTTTCACTGTACTCTTTCTTGTTTGCTACTGAACTTTGAGCCACCCTTGCACAGAAGCAAAGAAGATGCAAGACTCCATGTGGCACATCATATGTGGTCTGCCTGTCAGCAAGAAAAAGACATTTCTTGGAATCGTCTACATTCTCCAAGCACTCCTCATGTCTAGACTCTTACTGCGCTACAACAATCTGCAACTAGTTCCGGCGGAACTTTGCGCTCCTGTAGATGCCCGATTCTCCAGCCGGTAGCATAAAACTGTCAGAGAATTGGCGTATAATCTAAGAGTATCTATCATCTAGGAATAGCAGCACTGGAGGGAAGGGGGCAGTTACGAGTTAGACAGCCATGAGCACAGAAATCGCTTCATGCAAACAGAGTAGATGATTACTAACTGGAGAGTTCAGAAAAGACTGACAAGAGTTAGAAATCGATAGTAGCACGCGATAGTAGCACCACACTCGAGATTTGTTTGACTCGCTCCTGTTTCAACGTAGTGGGATCTATCGGGAAGCTCATGCCGCGGCCAGATCTGGTTTTATCTAACATCCAACTACGAAAAACAATCAAAACAAGGTCCAGCAGATTAATTCGATGAAGCAGGCGGGAATTAGAAGCCAGTTCCACTTAGTAGCTACTACACCAGTCATACCGTCTTAGAGCATTCTAAATACACAAGACAAGTAACTGAGGGGAAAATGGAGGTGAGGGAACAGCACCCATGATTAGGCTTAGGCTAAGGCATAGGATCACGCTTCAGTCTATGCATGAGCTTATGCTTACATTTAGAAGCTACCATCACTTATAGAGTGGCCCGCTGGGTAACATTTCTGTGGGAATTCATTTCTAGTTCCCTATCTCATTCAAAACTTTCTACAACTTAATTTTAGAATTGGTCGAATTGCCGTGTTTAACGGGCTAGTTACGCTCCTCTTTCACCGTGTATCCCATACCCCTCGTCCTCCTCGAGAAAAGGCAAAACAGTGAATATCTTACAGCGATACAGGATGCGGAATGTTCCGATAGGGTACACTGGACTAGATTTAACCGAAAAGAACGAATAAAACCTGAATATTCTAAATGACGCTTGGATATTTAACCAATTTACAAGTTAAATTAATCAAACTTCAGGGAGAACCGAATCCTGGAACAGTTCCAAGAATTGTAGGCTTTCATATTGACTGATCGGAAGAGAGCAAAAAGTGTTCTAGTGCTGCTTTCTTGACAAAATAACAACATAAGAATGACAGCGGAGAAGTAAGCGAGGGCAAGGAAGGCGACAAGGCGCACACGTACACAGGCCGAATTCCGGCGTGGCCTCGGCCAGCGACCTTTGGCCGGCCAGATTTGGCCACCAACATATATACTGTTGATGCGCTATCTCACAGAATTCCCTCAAATTTCGCAAAAAGGGGTTATTCGATGTATTGAACACAAATATCGCATTCATTTTGTACCATATTCTCATTATGGGGAAATTATGGTGGATGGTGGAAAACGTACATAATTCCGGCGCCATGTAGCCAGCCATTAATGGCCACAAAAGCGGCCACATTTTGCCGCGTTTTCAAGGGCGGCCAAATGTGGCCAGAATCTTCAGAAAAAAATTTGGTTGAAACTTTGCATAGAGTTGTTATTTTAGGTGCTGTGTACTAAAATCACATCGATTTCGTATGATAACCTCATTTTAGAGGGGTTACGGTAGGTGTACGGTAGGTATCGTATCTTACAGAACTTTCTGAAGCTGCGCATAGCCAGTTATTTGTGGTGCTCAACACGATTATGAATGGCATTTTGCATGATATTGTCGTTTTCCTGTTCAAATCAGCATTTTCTTCTGAATTCTGGCCGGCCAAATGTGGCTGGCCACGGCCACGTCGGAATTCGGCCTCACATGCCATTCAAAGGAAACGATAAAAGATATGCTGAATATTCAAAAGCAAAGTAGAAAAGCATATTTTTTCATTGCTGCTTGGAATGAGAAATTAGGATTCTAGCGCTATCTGCGTCACAGAAACAATAAAAGAATATGTTAGCATGCATAGAATCGTTAGGAGATTTTCAACTATTCAAATAAGGAAGGCTGGAGTTCAGCCACCTCTTGACAGTACGAAGGATATCAAAAATTAGGATAGGATGAGAAAATCACGCAACTCACCAGGAATTTGCATTCGCAATTCGCACTCAAAAATTTAGAGAAGCTTGAAGATTATCGCATATTGTCGGGAAACGTGGCGTAAAAGAACACGTACTGCGTGAGAAACTCAACCAAATGTCACTATCTCATCACTACAGTTCTCGGTTGATTATCAAAACTAGTTAGGAAAGAGTAGCATTAACAAAGCAGGAAATAAATGACAAGAGGAATGACAAGAAAAACTGATGAAATATGTATATGTCTGCTTCGTTAAGCCATTGAGGTATCTAATTAAAACAACAGATGAAAACAAATTCAAACGAAAAAACTTGGCTCCCGACTAAAGATCGGGAATTCTCCAAAGCAAACTGCTGTTGTGGAAAAACTTACTGTGGAAATTTAGATAAAAACATTTTTCAGAAACTTACTATTGTTCGTGGGTAGAAGATCAATTACGGTTCAATAATAAATATTTGTTGAGTTAACACTCAAGTTCTGTTTGTACGAAAAGAAAATGAGAGCTTTCATGAGACCTGAGTGTTCAAGAGATGACCTAAATGACCTTTTAGGCAGAAAAAGTTTTGAAAACTGGAAAACAAAAAGCCAATTCTAGGAAAAATGAAAAGAGATATGAAAGGAGACACAACTCAAAGGGAAAGAATACATTTGAACGAAAACATAAATAACAAAAATGTCGAGGAAATGCGAAAAGGAATATAGGACTGGCTTTTCATCGTGTTCTGATGAACACGGAATGCTCATGCTAGTAAAGGAACCAAAAAAATTCGTTACAAGTTAAGCAAGCTATGCAATAAATCTTTGGGAAACGACGCAGCGCACGAAAATATTATGTCCTCCGTGAAGAGGCAAGATCGATATTGTCATAGCAGAAAGCCTTGCCAAAGATATTCACACTGATTCATTGCTCAAGCAAGATACCAAGGGAATACCGAGTTGGAAATATTGTGACTAAACAAGAGTAAAATTTAAAAAAAACAAGAGGGAGTTATTGGTAAGAAAGAGTATGAAATGCAGGCGTAGAAGTGTAGGGAGACAATAAACAATGGAAACTGCTCCGCAACTCAACAAATGAGCACTTTCTGTGTCCATCGACAAATGCGTTTTTTTTTTTATAAAGAGAAGAATTAATAATCCTAACTTTAATCCTTTCACGTGGGTGGCCGAAATGTAAATAATACAGGTATAATAAAGACAGACAAAGATGTATTGAGATGGCGCTCAAGGTATAAGAACTTTGAAATATCGAACTGATAACGAAAATCCGTGATGAAATGAAATGTCCACGGAAAAATCTCGTAGTTCGATTGAGAGACGTGTGGGCCTTTAACCCTCCCCAAAATCCGAGGAAGAGTGACTCATGGAAGACTGCAGAGGCGTACGAGAACGGCAGCATGACCTCCAACACGAAACGAACGAAATCAAACGGGGAACCAGCAGTTTTACGATGCAGCAGCAGCAGCGGCGCGACGGAGTAGTGCGACGCGCGCGCCGCAAGGCCGCGACGCGGCCAGACGGACGCAGACAGCACGCCGCGCGCGGAGACGCAGACGCGCGCCGATGACGGCTGCCGTCGCCGCCCCGCCGAGGGTCACTCGCACTGCGTTGACGGCCGCGTCGTGCCGCACGCAACACTTGGCTGTAGTACCCGAGCTGCTGTTGCTGCTGCTGCTGCTGCTGAAGTATGGCCGGTCACCACAGCGTCGACGGACCAGCTCGGCGATGAGTCACACTCCCGTCTCCTGATGAATTGAAGCGGCGGTCGTCAACGGTTGCGTCATCGCCAGCCGCGGCTTTTTCCAGCACATGTGACAGTCGCATTCCTCTGAAGTCCGCTCGTTTTTTGCTGTGGCAGGTTCTAGCAGCGATTTGAAGTGGTTCGCTCCTCTACCAGTTGCACGCATTTGCCATCGGAGACGAGACTAGCTCCGCCTATTGAAGCGCCTGGCTGAGATGTGAAGGGAATTTCATGGATTTCTTTAAACGCAGAATTCATGGGAACTTTTGCTTCTCAGGTGGGCAATTTTATGTGCGAAGGGTTGTGAAAATATCACAACCATGAAAGTGCAGCAAGCAATAATAGCATATCACATACTGCATTATCCTGTGTGCAGTAGGTGGACGATTGGCTAGTAATGTCTAGTCCTCTAGGCTAAGGC
>KN726458.1:0-45320 GCA_000816745.1 Ancylostoma duodenale
GGGGGGGGGGGGTAATAGGCAGAATGGCTTTTTGTCACAACTTTTTATGAATTTTTCAATATTTCAAATCTGAACACCCGAATTTTCACCTGTTCGGTTTCCTCTATGCGGAAATCACTCCTTTTCTCACACTTCCCACACCTATCATCCTCGCCAACCCCCCTCACTTTGATGCCCAACGCAGCAAATGCCAAAGGTTCAGCTCTGGAAATACTGGAACACGAAAATCGCATCTCATATGTAGTTCAAGAAATAGGTGTGAAATGAAGGGAAAATTATTAATGTTTTGAAAGAGTCCTAGAGAGAGCTCATTGAAGGCTTTTTAGTTCCAGTGATGTTCTGTCAGTACTGTATTTGAATTACAGGTGGCTTGTGTCAAATTCGGCATGCTTTCGGATGCAAAGGATCTCGCCGATTTGCTGAAAATGGTTGCGGAGAAAGGCCAGGAGATTGAAACGAATCAACAGGCACTGAAATTTTTGAACACTATTGGTGCTTGGCTATTTCTTGTTTTTCAGTATTTGGATAGCCTTGCTGAGCTCATTCGACAGGGGATTGAGGCTGCGAATGAGGATCTCAAGAAGGAAAACGACCTACGACTTCAACAAGAGGTCACTTTTGCTTACAACTTCTTCTCAGAAATAGGTTACCTAGCTGAGACTTTCATTCTCCAGTTGTGTATAACAAGAGCTGTGATATTTAATATTGATAGGTTTTGTTTGCTGTAGCGATCTTTGGGAAATATTAGGAAAACGTTATTGTAGGTAATTTGTTGCTTAAGAAACACTGTTTACGTTTGAGCTTTTCTCGTTACTCACTGAGCAGGTGCTTCAATGAGAAAATGAGAATACTTCATCTGCAGCGGAGCCAGAAATTGCTAGAGCATCAAGCAGTCAGCCGAAGTTTTACACAAGGGCAATGATTCTGCAGACAACGCTGGCACCTTTGTTCGTACACGACGTTTCAGCCAACCCGCAATACCACAGATTTGTGTCGAACCCTACTCGTAAATTCTTTGAGGAGAACATTTTTCCAATTCTTTGATCTTCAGGGTGTCATTCGGCAACTGCCAATAATGGGCTCACTTGTCAATTGGTGGTCCCCTATCGAGAAGGACGGGCGTGTTCGCGGACGATTTTTCAACCTGAACACAGGTGGAGTAAGATTTCCTTTCTTGCCTTCCACATCATTACTTCATTTTTGCAGGAGAAATTCTTACAACGGATGTCTTATACAAAAACAAGAGGGAATCTCCAGCCACAAGCCACGTGTCTAAAACTCAGGTTAGTTACACGTTAATTGTTTGTAATTGCAAGTAGTAATGGTAACGGCATCTTCACAATAAGTTAAGTCATGAGCTCCTATCCATTTTCAGGCTACTGCTGAGCCAAAGAATGAGGAGAAGGAGAAGGAGGCGCCAACAACCAACGAAGTGCCTGTCACATCCGAAAAAACAACTGTTGAGCAACCGACGTCCATAGAAGAGAAGTAGCGACTCGGCAGTGCCCGAGCGCTAGAATCCGTGAGCCTTCGGGGCGAAGCTCCGCACATCCATGGTGGTCGCAAATTTAGATTTAGCGGGTACGGGAAATAACATTCATCGAGTCGGAAAGTTTCATGACTTGTTCTTGCTTCTATCTTACATATTACGTTGAATGATATCACTCTGGCCTATCTTTCCGACATGATCCCTGGATGAAAAAAATGTCCGATCTATCGCAAGTGTCTTCCACTGAATACGAAATGCTTTCAAATGTTCAAGGGGTTTCTCCGTTTTGTTGTGCAACATTAATCTGTGATAACGTTGGGTTACTTGCTAGTTCAACCGGTAAGCTGTATCTATGCGGTCGCGAGAATCGTTACATTTATAGCAGTGGACAATTTACACCAGTATTTTGCAATATCCGGCACGATTGTCCCCAGTGGCACTGTATATTCCGCTTGTCCCATAATTCCGATGTTAATACTTTGCTCTGGTTATGCGTTGACCTGCAGTCCTTAGTTCTAACTGTGTTAATATTCACTAATTCGTTGGAAATAGCGCTCTTCGCAAATGTGATGAAACCAGTCGATACGATTGACTTAACCCTTTATTGTATTATAAATATAACATTCTTGATAGGATAATTTATCGCAGTAGTTATGCAACGACATTTTTCAATCCGGTTGCTTTCGGGGTGAAAGTATTCTAATAAACTTTTTATAATTTGTACATCGACAGATTGTTTTTGAGAAAATACATTGTGTATGTTATGTGTGTAGGTGCTGAAAGTGCTAAGCTTAGGTAGCATAGATGTGGCTATGGGTTGTACTTTTTTATGACTTGGTCTACTTTGCGTTATGCAGAACTGGGGCTTGCCTCATCTTCTTGGCCTTCTTACAGTTTTCTTTCCAAAAGTATCAAAACTCACAGAATCGAGGAGAACATCGGAAAAACATCATAAAGTGGAAAAACCGGTCTTACATGGTTCTCCTAGAAAAGGAAGAAATAGAAAACAGGCGGGGATCTCGGGAACGATGGTTTCTACGAACAACAACAAACTCACTGACGTTTCACGTTTTGGCAGATTATAATCCAGATCTTCGCTAGGAACGGTGAATCAGAGCCAGTGCTGCAACGTTTCCTTACAAATCTTCCCATGTCAGGTAGCGGTATAGGTACCAATCAAATCCCGCTATCGCACTCATCACCATTCTGGCTAACATCGCACCAACTGAAGAAACTGGAGGTTTTGGAAATAATTTTAAGGGGTTTTCGACGCAAAATGTACATCATCGCGATCAGCATTCTCGAAGCGGACCTGATGTTTATTCATTTGTTTACTAGACGGTATACTCGGCTTCGCTCAGGGCTAGGATTCATGAACGCATAACCACGCGAAACTAGGCTAGCAAACCAACTTTCGCGTCCTGCGTATCCTAGCCTTACGTAGTCTACGATAACCAATGACGCTGACGATCGTTGGTTTGCTTGGTTATCGTTTCATGAATCCAAGCCCAGGTGTTTTACCACTCCGGCTATTTCACACTGATGAGGAAATCTGCTACTACCGATAAGTCCATTGCTCGTCATTCTGGTGATCAGCATGTTGACGGGCTCAAATGGCCTTTTTTAGCAGGTGGCAAATGATATAATGGGGTTGTTTGGATAGTGACTTTATGGAAAATGCTTGCCATTATTGTGTTCAGTTTATCTGGGAACCCCGGTAACTGCCCTCTTATCCGTCTCGAAGAAGAAGCGAAAAAAACTAATGACCCGATAAAAAGCTCGATAGATCCAAAATCTTGATGTTCCCATGCGTAGTGGTTGTGATGACTGTGTTCAACACATTTGAAAACCCCAGTAGACATGTTCTCACCGACCCATGAGCAAAAGCTGTGAAAAATCGATACTTACTTACTTAGATACTTAGATGGCCCGACTTCACTAGTTGTGCGGGCCCCAGCATCGCATCCATTCGGTTCTTTCTCTCGTCATCGTCATCCAGGAGCACCGTGGCCGACGCTGACGAGAACTTTGACTCGTTTCCAGCTGAGCGTTCAGCTGGTCCATCCGTGCATCGAATACGTCTGCCCATCTCGTTGGTGGCTTCCCTCGAGGTCGTTTCGTCTCTCTTGGGATCCACTCCGAAGTCCTTCTTGTCCTTCCATCATCTTCCCTTCTCATTATATAACCGGCCCATCGGTGTTTAGCTTTTGACACGTATTCCGCTGGATCATGGAAACGGGATACTCGCCGTAAATTGGAGCTGCGAAGTCCGGCTTGCAGTTGTGTGCGTCGGTTGTACCTCAGAAGAGAACGTCCGAGCGCTCTATGCAGAGTGCGTAGTGTCTTTGACGTGGTCGTTGTGTCTGCCCACGTCTCCGCAGCGTAGCAGAGTGCTGGAAGAACTGTAGAGTCAAAAAGATGAGCACGGAGGTCGAGATCCGCCAACTGGTCTGTGGCTTCTCTGAGAGGCCCGAACGCTGCCCATGCTGCTCTTCTTCTTCTATCCAGCTCTTCTTTAAGGTCGTTCTCCACGTTCATTGAACGTCCAAGGTACACATAAGACATCGTCTCCGCTATCTGGGACCCTTCAAGTCCTATTCGTTTTCCTTCACAGAAGGCGTTCTTCATGAACTTGGTTTTCGTCCTGTTCATCCGTAGCCCTATCCTTTTCCCAACTTCGTTCAGCTCGTTGAGCATCGCCTGTGCTTCATCGGTACTACTCGAAAACAGGACGATGTCATCTGCAAAATGGAGGTTTGAGAGGAATCTTCCATCAATTCGAATACCGCTTTCGTCCCAATCGAGTGATTTCATTGCCCACTGTAACGCGGCGGTAAACAACTTAGGCGATATGGTGTCGCCCTGTCGCACTCCTTTCGCTACCGGGATGGTAATTGGGCGCTGGAAAAGTTGCACCGTTGTATAGCATTGACGGTAGCAGTCGGCCAATGTCTTCACATATGACGCGTCCACTCCTTTGTCGATTAGTGCTGAAAGTATGGCGTTTGTTTCAACGCTATCGAATGCTTTTTCGTAGTCGACGATGGTTAGGACGAGGGGTAAGCGATATTCTCGGCAAACTTCGATAACCCTCGAAACGGTTTGGATGTTGTCCATGCAGCTGAACCCTTGTCGGAATCCGGCCTGTTCTTGTGGCTGAGCTTCATCCAAGGTCCTCGATATTCGCATGAGAACGATCTTCGTGAAATTGTAGAGCACACTCAGCAAGCATATGGGACGATAGCTCCAAAGCTCCTCCCTGTCACCTTTCTTGTGAAGAAGAATGGTGAATGAGGTTCTGCACTGGTTCGGGATCCTTCCTTTCTGAAGATACGACGACATATGTTCCGCGAGGATCACGTGTAGTCGATGCCCTCCAGCTCGCAAAAGATCGGCTGATAGACGGTCAGGTCCTGGGGCTGTGCCGGGCTTTAAGCTTCTAATCGCAACGCGGACTTCTGCGGTAAGAATCCGAGGTGGTTCATCACCAGCGAGGATCTGTGGGGTTTGTCACGAGAACTGAGGATCGGAGAAGGTTTGTGTAGAACCTTTCCGTGATGGATTCCATCTCACGACGGGAAGACGTGACGATTCCCTCTTCGTTTAGTAGTGCGGTCAACGGGACGATGTAATCGTGGAGGTCCTTCCGACACTTCTTCAGACTTTTCCTTCCTTCTGCTGCTTCCAGAAGCTTCTTCCGCCTGTGCTTTTGGAGGTCCTCCTGCAATGCTCTTCTGCAGTTGGCATTGGCAATCAACTGCTCGATATGTGATGCACTCGGATCGAGCCTCAAAGCTCTTCTTTTCTCAAGCAGTTCCTTGGTGAACCTTGATATACGCTCCAAGTTTGTCGCTCGGGGTGTTGAGGCCACTTCGGCACAGGCTAGTAGTTTTTGGAGAAGCAGCTCGTAATCTTGGGTTGGGTCCTCCATAATGTGCCAGTTCAGTCCAGATAAGGATTCCTCAAGAACGGTGCCGTCGTACACCACTTCTTTTCTTCCTCCTCCGCGGTGGCAGATGTTCTTTTCCATCTTACAGCTGAATCGGATTTCCGCACGGAGGAGACGGTGATTGGATCCACAGTAGAATGGTGGTACCAGTGGTACATCAAATAGACACCATCTTCGGTTTGCGAGTATGTGGTCGATCTCCGTGTGAGTCGTAGCGTTGGGCGGTTCCCATGTCCACCGACGATGACCTCTCTTCATGAAAATGGAGTTTCCATGGAAAAGGCGTGCAGCGGACAGAAGCCCAGCGAGACGATTGCCGTTTTCGTTCCGGTCTCCTAATCGAAACCTTCCTATCCTCGTCTCCTTCAGCCTTCCCAAGTTTGGCATTGAAGTCTCCAACAACGAATTTGTAGAAGGACTTCTCGCTGTCGGTAACATCCTCCACCTGTCGTAAAAAGCGTCCAACTCCGACTCATCACCTGCGAGCGTTGGTGAGTAACCGTTGATGATACTGACGAACTTGTGACGCAGAAGGTGAAGGCGGAGAATTGAGAGACGAGATGACAGGATCTCGTGTGAGTCGACGAGATGGACGACAGATGGGTGCACGACAAAGCCAACGCCTCCAACGTTTCGTGACGGAAACTTCCCACCACAGATGACGAGTGTTCCATCACTTAGCTGTCAAAAATCTTTCTTCTTGTTTTTGGTCTCCTGCAGAGCAATCACGTGGAATTTGATGCGTCCTGAGCTTCGAGAAGAGCGTGGAGGTCGGTGTCTGTAGGGACAGTTCTGGCGTCATAGGTGAAGAGCATGGAGCAGTCTCCATAGCGTGTCGTGCCCTTGTCGCCTTGGTCCGAAATCAAAGACGTCCTGCGCAACCCGAGATCAGATCGCCTCTCGCCGGTTGCCGTACCGTCCGACGTCTGAGACGGCAAAGCGCGGCGTGCGGGGTACTGATGCAGAATGTGTGCTGGACAGGCAACAGCCCTGCCGCGGCGAGCTCAGCTTTCATCACAGGTAGTCGCCGACCTAAATGGATCAGGGAAGCCACCTTGCGACTGATACTGCCAAGACGGTGGAGACTCCTGACAGTGGTTTACTCTTAGCTAGGCTTCCAGTCGCCTGGAAAAGTCGAACTCCTTCTCAGCTTGGGAAACCCTACTGGAGGACGGACCTCCGCTGTGCATCGCAGTTCGACGCTCAGGGTCACCCCCGCGCCCCTGTGAGGCGGTAAACCGTTGCGGAGGAAAAATCCATAAAATCCATAAATCGGTACCGTCGTTAGAACGCTTATCACAAATGTGTTCGGCACGTTGTAGAACCCCAGTGGGCATGTTCTTACCGATCCCTGAGCAAAAGTGACGAAAAATCAATAAAATCGATGAACCGATATTTTCGCTTCAAATGGTTGTCATATTCGTGTTCAGCATGTCAAAGAATCCCAGTAGACATGTCCGCGCGACCTCCTGAATAGCGAAAAATCAATAAAATCGATAAAATCGAGAAGCCAATCGATATTCTGGGCTGAAAAGTAGCCTATAATCTCCGCCGGCCCCTGAGGACCTATATACATACAAAATTAGGTCGAGATCGGTCCATCCTCCGCGATTTCTATTCCGAACATTCACACATACCAACATACACACGCAAACAAACTTTCACTTTTATATATACAGATTTATTTACTTTCTTATTTATTCATTTACTTTCTTATCGATGCGCTAAAGGTATGCACACTTAACTAAACAAGGAACAGATAAGAACAATGGGTTGTCTCAATGAATACTATACGCCATGTTCCTCAGATTCCCTCGCAGAAAGAAATCTCGGGACTCAGATGGGTATTCCACACATTCTCGTCGGCCAATCCACTTCTAACTTACATTTCATCCAGAGATGAAAGTATGCTTTGGTGAAAACTACAGACAGTCAATATCGCATCTTTCATAGCATCGAGTATTCATCTCTGCCATCTTGTAACCTATAAACTGTACCCTTCAATCATGAGGAGGCAAACCCTCGTTCTGCTGCCAAAACCTACCGAATACCTTTGGGACACGAGCACCCGTCCACAATAATTATTACAGTGCCACATGCAATCATCCTCAACACCGTAATAGTGTAAACATATTTTGGGGCTAGCTTCAAACATTCTTAGGAAGATACTTATGAGAACAAGAAGCGCGCTCAAATCTCACCATTTTTTCTGGGGTGGTAGTAAAGTTGCTGAAGCTGTCAGCTAAGGAGGAACGTTAGCTCAAGCTCCCAGCTAACAAGGAAGGTGGGCCCACCGTTATCCCATGGTGCACCCCCAACCGACCGTTTGTCCACCGTTATCACCCACTTGCTCCCCAGTTGTCCCACTATTAAAGGATCCATTCCCACTTATCCCACCGTTAGCCCACCATTTTTATCAATCCCACGGTGGCCCCGTCAAACTTGTCCATCCCACGGTGGACCATCCAGTTAACCACCCTTTTCCCACTGTTGGCCCACCGTGTCTCCATCTCCACGGTGGAACTACCGTTTGCCCACAGTTTGCCCACCATTGTCCCACCTATCCTAATCCCCCACTTTTACCCCTATTTTTCCACTATTGACCGACCTTTTGCCCACGTTTAGCTCACCCCCACCCTATCGTCGCCTTTCCTCACGGGCAGATACAGCTAATCGATTGGACGAGAAATTTCGTTCAATCGATTGGCTGTGCCACGATCACGCGGTTATTTTTCCGTTGGCTGTGCCATGATCACGCGGTTATTTTACCGTCATAAGCCGATGGCTAGGTTGCCTCTTTTGTGCTATAATTTATTGTTTAAATTTTTTAATGTTGATTATTTATTGCTTTCCTCTACCCTATCTGATGGTGCCTTTATTATATTTCTGTTTCCTTCAGTAAAATACCCGACCGTTTGATTTCCAGCTGCAGTTTTTGCATGACTTGAAGTAATCGAAGAGTATAGCAAGGCTAAAATCTCAGAAATTTCCCTTTTTCTTCTGTTTCGTCTCCGAGTAATGTTTTATTTTCATTGTATGTCGCTCTAAACCTTGAAGCACGACGGTTCAGTCCGCCATATCGATTCTTCTTCTCTGCAATAGTTCACTTTCTCGTGCAGAACCGTTTTGGTAGGCATTGCATAATGGAACGTGTATATACGACAAGATGAATTCTGCACAGCATCCGCGGAGTCTGACCGCAGTTTAAATGCATTGGTGGACTTATTTAATGAATGGTAATCAGACTTGTTGAAAAGCAATATGTATTAGGTATGTGAAAAAGTTTCCTCTAACGTTAAGTAGTTATAATAGGTAATTATCCTTGCAAATGCTTTGTGAGCGCTGCTTAATTTTGTTGGTTAGACATCTGTCAATAATATTCAGTACACATTTGTTTTGATTTGCATCAGTGTTTTACAGCGATAATCATGTCGAATTCGAGCCAAATAAGCATTTTTTGTCGGAGTAACCCTACCGTAACCCTATAAAAACTAGGTACGAGATGGATAGGATATTCGTGTTCAGCACCTCAAATAACCCCCCCCCCCTGTACAAAGTTTCGGTGAGAAAATTCCTCTTTGAAAATTTTGGGTCCTCAATGTGGAGTGGTGCCTTTTTGGGAAATGTCACAAAAGCCGTCAAGGAAACGCTTGAAGCGCTTCGCTGGAATGTGCTACCTCATGCGGCTTATTCGCCAGACTGTGCCCCGTTAGACTACCATTTGTTTCGGTCGATGTCCCACAGGCTTCCCGAGCAGCGCTTCCAATCTCTTGAAGATGTCGAAAAATGAGTGAAGGAATGGATCGAGTCGGAGTACGAGGCTTTCTACCGCTGCGGCGTCTGTCTTCTCCAAGAAGGATGGGGAAAGATTATAGCCAACGATGACCGATACTTTGATTGATGTATCTGCTTTGCTTCTTTCTCAATAAAGACTCAACTTTGCTCAAAAAAAGGCGGAAACTTTTTCACATACCTGATATGTCATAGAAGGTAGCCGGAAAGGCAGATGGGATAAATAGACATCACAAGCACCTAATGCAAGTGATTCAACACAAGCGATTTTTAAGCCGACATGCCCCTAGTTAGCG
Source organism: Ancylostoma duodenale (assembly GCA_000816745.1). Classification (NCBI taxonomy): domain Eukaryota; kingdom Metazoa; phylum Nematoda; class Chromadorea; order Rhabditida; family Ancylostomatidae; genus Ancylostoma; species Ancylostoma duodenale. The sequence goes on from KN726458.1 coordinate 9,527, forward strand.
CACTACTCGCTTAGCGCATTTCTCCCTTAAAAGACATTTATCACTAATCGTAGCCAAATTAGTAGTCCTTCACGCGAAAATAGATCGAAGTCAAGTGTTTTGGCGTCGAACATGAAGCCCATGTTGTGCCTGCAGTCCATGAATGGTATCTAATTTCACGTTTAAATTACGGTCAGATTGCCTGCGGACGTTGTGTAAAACTCATCTTGTGTTTTCTTTTTTCCCCATTTTCTGCTTCTCTCTTGATTATCTAAATACAGTTTTTCGTGCATTTGATCACAATTTAGTCCGCCTCTTGTTGCACTCACATCAGAGCATTCAAGTTGAAACGTGACATGACGAACCTGAAATCAATTTATTCCTGGAACAACAATAATTGCATCTGGATTGTTTTTCATTGAAGTGTGTCCGCAATTACGACCTTAGTCCTTTTTTCGTTACTCGTTATACTCGCCTGTAACGTTACATTCATTGGCTAATGCTTATGCAAGATGAATTGTTCAGGACGCGTCTTACGGTGACCCATACTGGCATGTCGCAAAGTATTAGGTGTAACCGCACCCTCAACACCACGCTTGATGGTTAAAGTCAGTGAAAACTTACGTTTATCTACTGGCGATAATTGCGTCGAGAACTGTTCTGAAGACTTCTTCCATGTGTTGCCCTTAAATTTGAACCCTTCGAATGGCTTTCTTCTTCAAAATGTTGGCAGATTTCATCAAATCACGACCATAGCTGAACCAGAAACCTTCTTTGAGACCACATGAAATGCTGAATGTTTGAAGTAAAATTGACATTAGTGTTAGTCCCATCAACATCACCAGATGGGGAATTCATGAAAATTTATAGAATGAAAGTGAAAGTTTTACCCTCCTGATGACAGGTCGTGATCGGTCACAATAAAATTCAATGACCCTAAGTAGTTGGAGCTGCGCTTTATGAGGAATGCTGTGTGTGTTTCAGCGGCTCGATCTATCCTGAGGAATTGAAATTGTTAGGAAAGGAGGAAAGGAAACTCGTTGCAATTAGCAACACAATTGGAAGTGCGGCCACACCTTACACTTTGCTCCGCCCTTGAATGGAACATCCTTTCCGACCTACTTCGTGTGTGCCTGGGACTTTAACGATCTGTCGTCATAAACTGGAAATGAAATATGTGTGGTGAGATTACAAATAGTTTTGTTTAGTTTTTGTTTGGTGTTTATTACTTTTGTTTACTGGCTTCTGTTTTTTTTTACAATGTGCCATCGTCTATTCTCTTTACAATATGACACTGTTATATCTTCGCATTGTACTGTAGCTCTGGAATTATCTCATTCTTTCAACACTCGAGCTTGTTGTCACCAGTGTAGTTAGCGCATTAGGCGGTTTGTCTTGTGTAGCGCATTTGGTTTGTATCGTGTCTTTCCCTCGGTCCCAGGAATAGGGGAGGGTAGGCGAGTTCAACGTTGGGTTGTTTCTAATGGCGTTGCAGGCAGAATACCGCACTAATCATCTCCTCACATAGGTTTGACGCATCTTCGGAGGTCATTTCTACGCCTCGCTCAAGGCTACATTACGAACTCCCGAAGTTTCTGTTGTATGTTTTAGACAGCAACGACCGTACTTCCGATTGCTGTAGCTTTGGGAATGTTTTTGGATCCAATAGCAGCAACCCTCGTGCTTGGTATCTGTTTTGTGACACGCGAGCTGGACTCGTTTGCCCTATGTCAGGAGGAGCTTGAAGAGCTCAGTTCGTTTATAGGGACCTTACACAAGCTTTATTTCGCTGTGTTGGGAGTTGCAGGAGCCATATTCAAATCCCACGTAGGTGGTTTGACATCTGTAGTTTTGAAATAGGGGACATCTGGTTGACGTTTCTGGCCTTTTTTGTTCACGCCAAGGAGGACCTGCTGGTTCGTGGAAGCCCAATGGAATCCTCTACCTGTGGATTTGAAAAGCTTCATGGGTATAATTGCCTAATGAAGTTGTGTGGCAAATCAGAGATTCTCACAATGTCATTCTGCAGGTGTCTGAAGGACGCCGCAGGTGCTCGGAATACCAGAGGCTACCTAAGGAAGTCCATAGAGCGGTCCGCTTTTTCCATTACAGCTAGGTCAATGAAATACCACATCGCATGTTCTTTAGTCAAATCATAATATCAAATGTGCTGGCCGAGCTGAACCAAGGACGGAGCGCGGATCGGCCTTGTTAAGGGATTTGGTGCAAAGGATCACGTCAACGACGTCGTCTCGGCTTATGCAAGGAAGTATCGTCGGCACCAATTTTCGGTCAGGCAGACATTTCAAAACAAATGTTTTCAGTAGAACGGTCCAATTCTTGCAGCTATAGCGAGCGTGATGTGTTTGAAAATGACCGACATTGCAATGGATTGTCGTCAGATGCGATGCAGGCACTGCTTAAGCATGGATGCCACATTTTTGTGTGCGTTGTCTTCGCTGGATTCAGTGCTCAGAAATGAACAGTAACATGCATTGGTTAAGGACTCGCATTTCTGTCTTCTGGAAGCCGCTTTCTAGTTCCGTATGGTGGCGAAGAAACCATAGCTCCCAACAATGTTATTTATCTTCGAAAACGGTGGCGGCGTTGAATGTGGTGAGGCAATTCTATTTGGCATATGTGGTGATACCGCATATGCCCACCTGAGAGCATTTGCCTCACGGTGCCTTTTTGAAGAGTTGCATTAAGCAGTTCGAGAATCTGGGAATGACCCTGCTTCTTCGGTTTTGGGCAAAGTAAGGGGGAGACCTTTGTTTTGGAGATATGTAGAGCAAGGTCAAATCTCTTTTAAGTGTATCCCAATATCATCGTACCTAGGGCACTGTGCGTTGTTAACAGTAGGAAATGAGTAATTTTTTGTAGGCATGTAATATGATTGATGCATTACTATTGCTCATGATGCATTGTGTACCCACGCACTTAGGTTATTTCTTTCTCCTTCAGATACTTTGCTAAATGTTCCTGACTGCAAGGTCAATTCAACCTGAATTTGAGTGATGTTCAGTTAGTGCATCTCTCTGAAATGACGCAAAGGAGCAATAGATTCTTCCAACCATACCGCCCCACGTTGCGCAAACAGTCACGTGAAGAAGGCCATGTACCTTCCCGAATCTTGCGGGTACGTATGAGAGTTTGTAGGAATTCTGTGAATTCGCGGTGCTTCAAACTTATGTAAAATTTAAATTTTTTGGCGTGACGGCAACAACAACCTTCACCACGATGAATCAGTAGTGAACTTTTCTGAAACTCCTAGGTTTGGTGAGTCGAGTCTTCATTTGCTATGCTTCAAAATCTCACACACTTATTTCCAGTTGACTGGTTATCTGATTCACGAAATGCTGATAATTTTTCCCTCCTCGACATGGAAAGGGCATTCCTATTAAATGACGAGTCTGACGGCATAGAATATATGAAAGTGAAACTTAACATTTTCTCATTTGATTCCCTGCCTTCTAGTTTACAGTGCTGAGATTCACTGTTTTTCCAGGAATGCTTGTCTCCGCGAGTTGTGAGGCTAGGAAGCGCTAACGTTATGGAGCTTAAAGGCAGCACCCGTCGAAATCCTCGACTCCGCGTTGAATCGCTAGTAGTGGAATACATTGTCAGCACATCACAAAAGTCCACTGAACACAAAGAATCACGACTCACCTGCGAGGAAATCTAAATCGAACTCGCGAACACTGCGAACACAGATGCCTTGGAAGCGCTAGCGCACACAGGACACAGGCGTGGCGGGAACCTCGAGTCTCAGACGAAGAGCACTCACTCGCACGGAAAAGAGCACCACGATTTCCTGAATTTCCCGTGCGTGTCGCGCTGTTTCACTACTGGATACGAATTCTAGGTCCCTCAAAATCCCAAGAACCCGCAACTTCTTAAACAAGAAAATTTGAGCGGGTGCTGCCTTTAAACAACTGCACACTCGTTGCCCAAACTCAGAAATGTGGGCACAGAATTACTAGCCGGTTCTAAACTGCTGGTATGTCTCTATGAGAAGTACCATTATTGAAGAAAGCTTAATCATTCCCCAATCGCAGTCGTTCCATCGCCGAATGCGCCACGAGCATTTGGAGGAAGAGGTGTCGGGGATCCATCGTATGGTAAGACGTCAGCATCTGCAACCATCGTCCTTCGGTGATGCTGACCCGAGTATTTCTTTCTGCTGTGTTGGATCCGACGTTTTTTTTAGTGAGTTTACAACAGAATTGATCATCTTTTCCTTTGATGATCAAAATAGGACGCTACCAATTTTGCCGTCCCGCTAATGCTGTATAGTGTCTTAGATGTGGTGCGGCGTGCATGCGCATCGCTCATCCTTTATCCATATCGTTATCATTGTCTGCGTAGCCAACTATAGCCTCCAGCTATCAATGACGTGTCTGGCTTGCTAGACATAACGACAGAAAAGGATTAGCGGTGCTGATGTACGCCACCCCATCTAACAGACCATACTTCAGACCTCTACTGATGTTGTGTAGAAATGAATGGGCAGAAAGAGAAAGAAGTGGGTCTCGAAACGAGCACATATGATATGCTGGAAGCACCATTTCACATTTCAAAGTATTATTTCAACGTTCGCGGTTCAAAAATCCGTGATCGATCTTGCAACAACTTAATATATAGAGTATTGTAGCAGTCTGCTCGTACCTCAACATCTCTACAGTTCTTTCTTCACCTTGGATTAGTATCCTCGTAAGTCATTTTAGTGAGCTACATTTCAAAGATTATGGAAATGTTGGCCCATTGTGATTTTCTTGTGCGCTTCAACTCAGCGTTAAAGATTCATTCTCTGAATTTGAATTACATTGTGTTCATTCAAGGGTGTTGTGCGGGCGCACCGCCCGCCATTATGGAATAAACACACCATACATTATTCAATATTGTTTTAGCTGAACTGGTTTTACTCACATCTAGTGAGTCACTCACTAAATCAGTCGCTCAAATACATATATGTACATACACTCCTTGTCAAAAAGACGGATTGCGTTTGCGTACCCCTCCAGGATATGTATCCCCAAGGGTCTCATGGGGGTCGCGGCGGCGCAGGATAAAGAGGCTCCCGTGCCTTGGGGATGCATATGCTGGAGAGATACGCTCCCTTGCCGCCAAAGGCCACGCTCACAGCTCTCTCGTTCTACTATGTACCCTCTCTTTTCTCTCAGCACCCTTTTACTGTTTCTTCTCTCTTCGGCATGAAATTATAGCAATGAAGGAAATAAGAATTTGGGGAGAGGAAATCATTGGATTGAATGATAATAGAGAAATGAAATGATATTCAGGTGATAGAAAGATAGTACAGTACCAAGATAAAACGATACCATGCATGAACTATAAATACGCATATAAACCACACCAAATTGATCAGGAGGGTTCAACGCTGCAATCTAAATAAGATTAATAAGTGGCCCCGTAAGTCACATTGGTGTACTATGTTCCAAAAACTGCCACAGAATTGCTCCAGTGCAATTCTTGTGCTTTTCAACTCAGTCTGTAGTATTCATTTCTAATAGAATTTGAGCTACGTACATTACTTAATATATTTATTGGACATGACTGAAACTCACACTCAGTTTTATAGGCAGTGTCTCACCTCACTTCTCGGCCAGTGTACGAGGCGCCTCCCGCCTGCGGCGCAGTTTCCGGCATGAGAACACCTATTCGATCAATGAGATCAGCTGAGGTGTATGACAAGACGGGCAGTTCCATTGCCGAGCAACTCGTCCACGCCTATTTATATTGGCCCCCCAAAAAAGGAGTTATACCACGAGATTACCAAACAAGGAATGTAGTGACACAAATGGAGTCTTGTCCAAAACTGTTACGAGGAAAATAGCGCTTCATAGTTGCAAATCGAGAAATCAAAACGAAAATGAGTAAATCTATCTTGATCTGCAATCGACAACAAATGGCTCATCTTGCAGCATCTTGTATGTGAAAGATTTTATTTAGTACGTAAGTGACAGTAGGAAAACATCAAAATCGGAAAATTGCGGGCTGAAACAGTGGGCGCCGTGGCGTTTCGCGCTATTTACGATTGATGCGAGTCAAATTTGACGCGGCGATACACAATGCAGAACGAAGAGGAGCAGAGAATCTTGGCAGGATGCGAATGTTCCTGGCTTTGCCGTCGCGACGGCCGCGCGAACAAACTGCGATTTGATCTTCGCCGCATCGAGACATCGCGAAAACTTCGTGAAATTTCAGGCCGACGCGTCAGATTTGACGCGCATCAACCATAAATAGCGCCTTTGGGTCCCATGGAAACAGTGGCGTGGTTTGTGATACCGCGTGGACCTGCAGGTGCTACGCTGCTCCTACTGACAGCTACGCAACTTACGAGGAAAGTGGGTGACTATTGAACATTTGAACAACTCTTGCTTGCCAGTAACGGTGAATAAACGCTAAGAAGCATCCTCAATAAAATTTATGTTTAAGTTTTAAAAACGAAAATTTTGGTACTAAACTTTGAGTTGGGGTTATTTGCGATTTTGGTCACCAATCTGATATCCGCTTTGTATTATTAACAATGACGTCCATTTCATCATATGATGCCATTTTTGCGCAGTTACGTTGAAACCACTTCTACATGCATACACTAAAAGTTCAATCTCAAAATTTCCATTTTTCAAACTTAAACAAAGATTCCATTCCATTCAAAATGCTCTTGTGGAGAAGAGCGTTCTTGGTGGAATCGAAAGTGTGCACTGAAAGTTACAATAATTTTTTCTTTCGATATCTTGCGAGCCTGCAGGACATGTCTGGGATCAGAGTATATAAAATATACACCTATGTCAAGCGAGACCTACCACGGCGAGAAATATTGGCGGAAGTGTCGCAAAGAAACGAGCAAGCAAACGACGTACAGTACAGTATGAAGTACTGCATTATCTCTCCAGGAGCGGAGCTTATAAATGGATATGTGTATATGGTGACATTTGTGATCCCCTCGAACATTGTGTGTTCACCAAGCTTATCGAGGTAGACCAGGAGGACGATTGTTGAATTGGGAGCAACGCTACGAATGCATACGCTTGAAGACATTCCCCAACTGAGATACTTTCACCGGGCAGGCCGCGCACTAAACACCGGGCAAGCCGCGACCCCTTACGGGGCCTGCCCGGAAAGTATTGCTCGGCCTGCCCGGTAGCGTGCTGAATGCATCGTGCTTACCCTCTCCAAAGCATTGGAATGCTTCTCGAGTCAAAACTAAAGGAAACAAGTGCGATAAACAAAGGAAATGTTTTATTATACCAAGCCAGATATAATAGAAATATTCTATTCATCTTAACTAGACAGCAAACTTATTTCAAATCACAAACAAATCATGAACGATAGGAGAATCGTGTTTAGATCCCTGTGTGAACATCCTCCTCAGATGTTGGGATGTTGGAGCCATCGACCAGGTCTCCAACAACATGACCTTCGTCTCCGTTCCCATTGACACTGAAACAATAGAGTTTTAGGATCTATTCGTAAAGAAGTATAAGTGACTTACTGAGCTTACAGAGCAGCTACTGAAACTCGAAAAGCATGCTGCACACAAAATATCAGATTTCAATATTCGCCTAAGCTGCAGAAATAAACATCTCAATTACGAAAGTGGCAACGATATGACGCTCTCACACCTGCTCCATTCACTTCCAGCTATCAGGTCGAACACTTCCAAACCAATACTCGCTGAAGATGCACGGAAATTTGAGGGTAGATCGGGATCTCGAGTCAATAGCTCCTTATTGTTGCACTCTTGCACTCTTCTAGAAGGACATGATAATCTCAAATCACGAAAGGCCCGAAAAAGTTAGAAAATGGGACAAACCTGTAATCTGTAAAGGATGCTCTTTGAAAAAACCCTGGTGTACATTCCGACGGGTCAGAAATGAAGATAACAAAGAAGCGTGAGCGTTGGCCCATGGGTAGTCGCTCACATACCCTACAAAGCAAACGCTTAGGGAATTGATTAGCTGAAAAACTATTCGAATGAAATCGAAACGTGGAGGAGCAAAGAGCTACCACAAGCAAAAGTATAGAAACACAAACAATAGAAAAAGATGGCATGGTAACAATGGGGGACAGATGAGGTGCGCCAGCAGCGCGTAAAGGGAAATTTATACTAGATGCGCGCGTCTCCTACGTGATGAGGGATAGGTCCAGTTCATGACGTGCTTGGCGATCTTTATGGAAAATCCTTCACAAATAAATACTTGCGCACGTCTAGCGTGCAACTGACACACGCATGCAATTTTGCACCTTTTCGCATCTTATCTGCATACAGTTCAACTGAGTATGTGCAGTCCACGACGGAAAATTACGGCATTCTCGAGCGCCGCGGCCTGCCCGGTGTTTAAGAAATGCGCGCGGCCTGCCCGCTATAACCGCGAAGTTTAAAAGTATGGGCCACGGCCTGCCCGTCTCGAAATCCCGCCCAAAAACAAGGCGCCGGGGCCTGCCCGGTGCACGAGAAGTGCCCGGGGCCTACCCGGTCAATTTGTCTGAGAAGAACGAACTCAAGATCGAGACTCGAGACTGCTTTCAACGATACCGCGGCGTAGGATGGTTCAATACAAGGTATATATAGACCAGGTATATAGCTCTCCTTTTCTGCGGTGACTCTCCCCTTTGTCTCCGTCTCCTGACTTCTAAAAATATGATAAACAACATGTGCGTAGCGATCGGTGCTAATAGCGCGCTCCAGGGAGACGGCAGTCAGGCGCCACGACATTTGCGCGCGGCATCGATCACGCGTCAACAAGTTCCGTCTTCTTCGTCAAAATCTATATAAAGGCGCGGGAAGCACCTCTGGAGTCTTTGTCTTATCGGCTGGAGTTGATGTATTGTAACGTGCTGTTGCGCATTCGCGTGATTTGTACAACTTCGGTGTTGTTCATGCTTGCGGTGATGCACCTTGACGCATCGGTACAGATTGCAGAACGTAGAGATAGATGGAGTAGGAATCTTGGCAGGCAAGATTTGTTGTTGCGAATGCCGCAAAAGAAACCGCGTTTTCACCTTCACTGCTTCGGTACAGAGCGAGAACTTGAAGTGCTGGAAAGGTGCGTCAACTTCGCAGCCCCGCAGCCATGAATGACATCCTCAACGTTTGATGACCGCCAGCTGCTGCGATCGATTGAAGGTTAGAGCGTCCTTAGTGTTCGGAAAGATGGTGATTTTGATCAATGGCCAGCTATGTGATGAGATTTTCCTAGCGCCGCAGCATCTGTTTGGGGCGCAACGCGCGGTGTGCTCCAAACAGATACCGCGCGACGGCGTCATGCTTCTTCATGCAGCCGGAAATTGATGTCGTCTGCCGCCGTAGGAGGCTTCCACAATTTTGCCGCAGCGGCGCCGCAAGCCCTTGTCGCAGAATCCTGGCCTAGGCAACGATGCCACGACGTCGCTGGCCCCTGCTTGACCATGGGCTGCTGTCGCCGCGGCAAATGTCTGCAAGCTCCTCCAGGCGTTGTTCATAATTGCCGCGCCGCAAAAGCTGACCCGTCTGTACAAAACTTCATGGATCTTCCGCGTCTGTTCGATGTGACGAAAACGGGAACGGAGTTTGTTCAAGCGGCAGTCGCGAGGGCAAAACAACAAACATTCCTCATCTGCGAAGAAGGCCCTCTTCTTAGTTTTCATTGTGTATTGAAACGTCATCTTTGCCGCACAGCAAGAATGAGTAATGCATTCATGTTCCAGGCCCTTTTTATACAATTTCGCTGGGTTCTGCTTTTCTTCATGTTTCCGCGTGTTCTTCGAGCTTCCATAACATACAGGGAATTCCAAACGGACGAAGACAGGGGCGGGACCGCGGCGCGGCGCTCTTGGGCAGAGACACGAGCGCTCTGCATGTGGCTCTGGCTTCTCTGCTTCTGCGGCAGAGAGCAGAGAAACCAGAGCCACATGCAGAGCGCTCGTGTCTCTGCCGAAAAGAGCCGCGCCGCGGTCCCGACCCTGTCTGCGTCCGTTTGGAGTTCCCTGTACCTATGTGTTCCTGTAGTATCTTTCTTCGTTTCAGGAGTCGCTGTCAACGTTTTACAGTGAGAGCTCCTGCCAAACAAACCGGAATGTAGGAACCCCTCTGTAAGTGTCTTTTTGAGGTTTCTCATTGCATTGATGGTACTTGTTTTTTTTTCTTAGTTTGCTCTTTTTTTTTGTCTATGACACTTCATACTTTTTTGTATGACACTTCATTTTTATGTTACTCTGTGTTTTTTTTTTGTTTTTCGATTCTACCGATAGACTGTACAGACAGAACAAGTGGTATATGGGAGGAGGCCAGGAGGGTAGGATAGGTGGGATATGTTGTCACAGCTAAGCTTTGCTGTTTCATATACATAGTCTGTTTCAAATTGGAAGGTAGTTGGTCATTCGTGCATATGAGCTGCTTCTTTCGCCATGCTGTGGACATCCCGCTTTCCTCCTTTCTCTGATGTTCCAACGACTCGTCCGTAGTGGAACTCCATATGATAGATGCGTTAACTAAACGAAATGCGACGAAATGTAGGCCTACAGTCCAGAGAAAAGTGCTATGCGAGCGGGCCCAATGGAGGGCCCGCTGGCATGGTCGCCGCGGCCCGTTCGCAGGTGGATTACGACGACTGTGCGAGCGACCTGCGCTGACCCCACGTCCGCCGCTCGTGGGGTTCGCTCGCACGGGGAGAATGTGGGATCTATAGCGGCCCGCTTGCGCAGCATTTTTGCTGAGTTGTGATGCATTATGGTGCGTAGTCGTGAAAGTGTCAGGTAGCACCTTCATAGCAGTGGATGTGCCAGGAATATCCATGAACTAATTGACCGTACATTGAGAACCACAGGCGCTAATTTAACTAATTTATTTTCAAAACACACAACTCTGGTTAAACATAGACATAAACGTTTAAAAAATCTGAAGGTTAGATGCCCCACTCCTTCATTCTTTTCGCTTGTTACTTTCCTCGCTCGACTTCTCATCTGAAATCACCAGGGGTCTTGGTCAGTGTATTAAAGAAGAACAATGATGGTTGAACCTCACCTTCACTTTTCGATTTTCGACTTATTTTGTGTTAGGTTAAAGTTTCCTCGTACACAATATTGAGGATCTTAAAAATACTGGGCAGTGGGAAACCCAAGTTCGCGGTCGCCCGAATATTTTCTCTAGATCTACACCTGGAGAGAGCCACGTATGTGCTAGCATGCGCAAACGATGGACTGCGTAAAATGATCCCGACTTTTTCAAAAGTCTGGCCCTGACTTTTGTTGATAGTCATGGAGAAGGATAATTTCACGGGGAATTGGAAACGCCGAAAAGCAATTCCGCTGGCCTCATCTTTGTAATCCAGAGACATTCTTGTAATGAATGTTGTTTTACCGTTAAGCAAGTTTCGGCAAAGCAGCAAGCGATTTTCGCACATTATCGAGAGCACTTCTAATCTAGTACCATTGCATAGTTCAGCAGACACGTCAATATTTCGCAGTAGCATTATAACTGCACCTTTTTTCAAAGTTAGCTTGTACTTAGGCATGTTTGCGGGCGTGAACTGATGAAGGAATTCTTCATCATCACAAGGCATGGCGTTGACGCCGTCCTGCTCTCTTACTGGTGTATCAACGCCAACGAGATCGATGACATCTCCTGGTGATTTCTTCAGAACAAGCTCATTTAGCTCATTGGTATCGCAATTACGGACTGTCAGCAGGGCTATTTCACCCTTTTTTTGCATTGTTTACTACATCTGGAATATACAGCCAATCACTAATGTGCCGTTCATTTGGTGTGCACATGCTAGCCGGTATTTCGACGTGAAGTCCATCACTTACGAAGTTCCTTCCTTCTCCAACTTTTCTCAACCATTCTTCTTCACCTTGTTTAAGACGCACATTTTGATCGAGGATGTGGTTCTTCAAATGTTTCCACACAATGCTATTCTTCAAGGTTTCGCTGATGATGTCCTGTTTTGATCCACCAGGAACTACGGGAAGGAGTTGTCACCAATCTCCACCGAACACCGTTGTGATTCCTGCGAAAAGTTGTGATGAGTTCTCTGGCTTTGCCATATCTCTGAGCAATCTTTCTACACACTCCACTGCCTATCGACGTTGCACTGAGGTTTCATCCCAAATGATGACGTCAACATCATGTAAAGTAACACTCAGCGACGAACATGCGTCAACATTAGCAAAAGATGCTGCAGATAGTCTTTTGACACGTATGGAAAATGTACTGTGTGTAGTACGACCATGAAGAAGCAGTGTTGCAGCTATACTTGTTGACGCAACCGATAGCACCAATTTTTTTGTGATACTCAAGGACCCGTATCATCGTGTTGAACGTGTACGTCTTTCCACATCCGGCCTTCCCATAGACGAAAAGTAAGCGATCTCCCGAAGTCTTAGGTCTGCTTGCGGCCTCAACAACTTTTTCGGCTAAAAATCTTTGCTTTTCATTCGGCATTGATAAGTCCGGCACATCGAAATGAGGTCTTACATCTTCGGCTACGTCGATGTCGTCTATAACGGCTCGTGGGCACCACATACCGATTGTCAGCCCACTGTGGTTAAACGTTTACTCACAGGAATTTCTATGCCATTATTTCTCCTTCGGTAGGGCGGGTACCCAGAATTCTGTGTACTCTCGAAAATTTTTTGGGAATTTCTTGTCACATTTTTCCGGATTTGACATACGGCAGGCCAGTTCAGGCCGGTTTTTGCAGGGCCCGTGTATCATGAACTTTCTGATCAAGCTGAACAACCTCAACTTCTTTTCACGCTCAGGATCATTCGCGCTTGGATATTCCGGCAACTCAGCAGAAATAAAAGCATCTATTAGGGTGTAAAACTATAAATGCGCGTTTGTGGGTCAAACAAAAATTATTTTAAAAAAGGTGATACAACACCTCAGTCCGAGTTGTATCCATGATAGGGATCAGTGACCCTTCGCCATGTTCTGCCCAAGGAATGAGGGCATCCTCGAATGAATTCGCTGCACCATGAGACAAAATAGCGACTCGTCCAAATTCTGACCTCGTCACGGTTTTTGAGCTTTTTCTCTTCCTGGAAAAGTAGCGGTAAGTCTAGGCTACAGGGCGAACATAAGTGCGACTCTCCAGCCTAAGTTAGAAGATAAGAGCGATCGAAAGTTTGATCAACATTCAAAATTTCGGTTCAGTTACCCAATGTCAGGACATTTTTAAGAAGTCGATTTTCTTCACGAATGCAAACATGGAGGAAAGCAAATATTCTATAAATGTTTAAAATGAAGTGCTGCGCGATTCTGCTTTTTTCTTCCCCTGTTTAGAGTCGTATAACACACTTATGGAAAATCCATAATTTTGGTCGATCAGCTTCTAAATTTCTTTAAAAATCGGAAATTAGAATCTATTCAGCAATTCGCGTATGCTTAGATGCGCCATGAATTATTCTTTCAGAGACTATCATACATTCGAGAATAGGTGTTTACCAACAAGTCCATTAAGGCGGTCAAAAACAGCGCGCATCCATAGTTTTACACCCTAATATTTTGTCGGGCGTATTCAACTTCTCTTTGAGAGTTACCAGAACATGCGCATGAGGCATTCCACGCTTTTGAAATTCAATGCTACATTGCAATGCAAGAATCTCGCCGAAGATTTTCTTGTGCTTTATCTCGTGAATGAACTCACTTAACTTTGCCTTGAAGACACGAACACATAATGCTGGATCTGTAACTCAAGAGTCAAACTTACCGGGCAAATTTGATTTTATTTCAGACCAGTCCTGATTCCCTGTGAAGGTAATGAATAAAGCCGGTTTCCCATGCCTTAGTGCGACAGCCATGACGTTTCCGTATAGTTGTTTGTACCAGGCTCTGCTGCCGACAAAGTACTGAAGCATCTTCACAAGTTTGCCTAACTTCACGCCTTTCTCCTCCAGTTTTCCATCGAGATACTTAAACAGAGCAGTTGCTCTAGTGCTTCCCGTCTCCGTATGATGTTCTCCAATAGCAGCTAAGCGATCTGCTTCCACTCATGCATAGCAATGGAGAACGAATTGCAAGCAAAGCTTCCCGGTACCAAGTATACGATGCTCCGCGATACTGATACTAAGTATGTAAATAACAAATTCTCTTCTAGATAGATACTTCCTGCGATCTGAACCATCATTACGACAAGAATCGGTGTCGGTATCAGAAATGTTGCCATTGAAGTCATGGTTTTGTGCAGCGTCTCCTCTATCATTCGCATCAGCATCATATTCTCTGGTGACTCCCTTATGACGGGATTTTGATAGTTTCATTCTGGGGAGCAATTCTTTCGCATATGTCAGCTCACCGTACGGACAATAGAGAGGATATGTGAGGGCATCACTATTGTAGCTGTGATGAGATGCAATTGTCCTGCCGCCTCTAGTCATTATTCGCAAACCTTTATCGAGTTCCTTGTGTGTAGGCATTTTTCCATCTTCACATACATATATGGCCACTACTTCATTGTTGAAGTGCGCCACATTCAAGCACCCACTGTGAACATTTGGAGCGATATTCATGGGTACATCTCGTCTGTGCTTGAGGTTCATAAAGACTTTTGGTGCTTCCGTAATCCCATTTACTCGATTTCTTCGCAGTTGTTCTTGATATATTTCGTACATCGTCATGTATGACTTCACTATCTTATTGTTATCACGTAGAACACGCATGAGTTCTTGTATCACGTCAAAGCCTATTTTGGTAGTCCACTTCCCCATTATTTTGTTGATGGACTGTTCCACTTTAGTCTCATCCGATATGAACAACTGTGTAAAAGCAGCACGTTCGGAATCAGGATTCAGGTGGCATAGACCGACATCAAATCGTCCCTGCAAAACAAGTGGCCTCTGTCCAGAATCGCCGTCAAATGATTTAAGGTTCAAAATAACACCTGCACACGCAAGAAGGTTATTAAGAGGGCGTATCATGTAGAACATTTTCTCGTCATGGAGAGCAACATTCCAAAAGAAATCAAGAATTGGATCTCTTTTGCTGCTAAACACGGCTTCTAACACGATGTTTTCACTGCCGTTACAGCACATGGCTTTGGACTCGCACTTGAATGACAGTGCTCCACAATGAATGCATTCATTGTTCATCGGTCCCCGAAAGAAACGGTCGGGGCAACTGTTGCGAGCATCATATGCACCCAGCGGCTTGGAGTACCTCGTGCTCTCACTGCAGACATTAGTATTGTAGGACACAGTGCTCTCATAATCATTTGCAAAGTGCTAATGATTTTCAGCACCAAATAGCTAGGGATAGAAGAACACATAAGCGGAGCGAGACAAGCCATTTAATAAACAGTGATACTGAAACGAAACGTGAAATGATTGGAAAAAGAAAGGGGCCACAGGGAGCAAAAACTACCCGGATATACCAATAATCGAGATTGTCTGCAGCAGAAGCGGATTTAAACACCCTCTCTTTGATTGGAGCTTGCATACAGAAGTTCTTGATGCCAATGATTGTTATAGCCAGTCTTTTGCCGGTTCCAAATCGAAACTAAAGAAACTTCAGATTCTGAATTGATTTTGGTATCAGGAATGTGGGTTGCACTTTACACGCCTTTTTTTTTTTTGAAGGCATGGGTGACACGATTAGGCAAAACATGAGCGACTGAAAGGAACTGTCCTTATGTAGGAGCGAAATCGCTAGGAGCTCGCAGGCAGATGGCCATGTAGTCACTTAGAAGAAAATAATCCGGATGTCTACACAGAATTCACACGAACAACTCAATCAGATACGCTCTGAGGCTGATTAAGAGTTTCTTAGAAGCATCGTTTCTCAAAAACTTAGGAGACTTGAAAAATTGGTGTGATTGTAATCTTCTGGATACGGCAAATTGAGTTGAAAAGAAGGAAAATCTGTCGAGAATATGGTGTTTTTGGAATCGGAATTACTTGCAAGAGTTTTACGTCTGAATTTATCCAGCCGGCTCTTGATCACGCACTAGGTCTAAATTTTGAACCTTACGAGATTTGGAAAGCTAAGCGAAAGTGATGAACAATTCACAATGTGGTACAAGAGATGGATTTGAGTTGTGCATTCCACTGTTTTGAATTCGACTTTCGAAACCTCAAAAAGGGCCTTGGACGTCGGCGGCAAATAATTCAAACGACTTAGTCTCTCTTAAAGACTGTTTCGACGAAAGAGTCTCCGAATCGGCTTCAAGATGAGACATTGCCTTCAAAGGCGATATCCAGACATTAGTGGCCGATTTCCACATCTGCGACACGTAGTTACTATAATATATAGCATATCCCACTAAGACAATAATTCACGAAAACTAGCATCAAAGGGAGCTGACGGCTCGATTTTTTTGGTAGGATTTGAGAGAATGAATCACTTATCACCTTCTAATCATGGTCTGAACTCAGGATTACAGCAAAACCTAGGACAGCAGAACTATCGTCGGTGCCGTTCTAAAGTGAGCAATATAAGGACGGAGAAAACTTTGTTTTCCACAACTCAGTGATCAATCCTACACCTTGAAAGGGACAGGAAGCATGTTATATGAGGTACTTATGGTTGCTGCGCGTCGAATTTTACGTGTCACAATGCAGTAGATGAACAACGTACCTATTCAAAGTATCCAGATGAGAGGAACCCTTCCAATTACTAATTTAACTCGGGCCGAAGAAGGAGTTCCGTCCAACACATCCTCTTCTAATGCCTGCGAAAAAAAAAACGAATGTCTGTGGTTCAGGTACTATTGTATATACTTCAGTGGCCCCACTATCGACCCCGAACTCAAAATCATGGATTTCTCTGAAAAATTGCACAAAGTGGTAATTTGATGTGCTTACCATATTCATTTCGCGTGATGTATTTCGATTTTATTGATTTTATCGATTTTTTACCAGGCATGGACATCCTCTCGGATCTCTGTGAGAACTTGCACACGGGGTTTTATGAAAGTGCTGGTAAAAAAAAATACTATAAAGGTTTTGCAAGAAATGGTTGACTTGATGGGGAAAACTCCAGTAAAGTCGGGAACCGCACCGCCCTACGGAGAAAAATCTGAAGAAATCAAAGAAATCGAGCCTGTAATGCAAAACGGTGATTATATTCGTGATCAGCATCTTTGAAAAGCTCCATATGCACTTTTCAGAAAGATTTGAGATATGAGACAAACTTAGAAAGATCGATAAAATCGATACCATCATGCGGAATAAATATGATACTCGTGATCAACACCTCCATTTACCCCTGTATGCAAGTTTTCAGAGAAATCCATGAATTTGAGTTTGTGGTCGATAGTGGGGCCGCTGAAGCACAATAGTACCGCTAATCATACGACTTTAGTGACTTTCTTAATTTTATGTGGAAGGGTCGACTTCATTGGGCAAAACTTTCACGGAAGTTAAAGCACATTGGTAAAGGGACTATCAATTCACTCAATTGATCGTGCGTTCTCGTCGGCTCCCTAGCAGCTAGCTCATACATAGTAGGTTCAACCATCTGAAATACAATAGTAAAACAGCACAGTGCAAATGGAAAAGCATTTACACGAAGCGCGTGACGAAACGTTGCAAATGTTCGTAAAAAGTGGCAGTAATCAGCAACAAAAAGCAAAACAGAACACAACATCAAAAAAAAACCACCAAACGAAAGAAAAAAACGGTGAAGAAAACGGTTGAACGATCGCAGCCCCATACGGCCACTTTATTGGGTTGCTGCGGGGAACTGAACTACAGCCTTGCTGACTCGTCCTATAATTGCAAAAATTCCTTTGATAAGGAGGCGCTGATTTTTATTAGTATAAAGGATAACAAATGCTTTTAGAGTGTGAAGGTTAATGAGGAGTACGCCAAATGGAAACTCAGTGGGACAACATTTGTCTGAAGATACAAAAATCAGACATTTTTCGAAACAAATGCTGGGAACCGTGAGTAAAAAAAGATGGCAGAAACATGGATTTGAGTAAAGCTATAGTCAATTCAGGTTGTTGCCGACAAGGAACATTTCGAAAAGCTTACGGTGCGCATTCGAGATGGTAATGACGGACTGATCACTGTTCCCTTGAGTTTTCGCTCTTCGCTGAAAGGTGTGTAATTCATTCTTGTCACATATAGCCCTACTATACTTAACACCCTCACAAAACAAATGATAATGATAGAGCAGGGTTACGACCCACAGCAAGCAGTACAATAGCTCAAACAAAAATTTACTCCTAAGAATACAATAGAAAACGAAGAAACAATTTAAAAGGCGGTCGGTGAGGCAGCAAGAAAGAAGTTTGAACAACGGAAGAAATGGGCCAGAGTAAGGATCGAAAGAAAACAACGGCCAGATCGACGTAGCTGGGCCGTGGCAGCACTCCCACTCCTAGAGCACGTAGAACTGAACTGTTTCTTCCAAAATCCGCGTCGTCACTTTTTGGCGCCTAAAAGATTTCAAGGCGCGCGCAAGCGCGATATCCAATATCGGTTTTGGCGCGGTCGCCGCCTGACCAACCTTACAATACAAAATCTACCACACATAACAACAATACACTTCATTTAGCATTCATACTGCATACAGCAGGTCGTGAGCAAGATCCCATCTCTGCTAAATCGTTGAACGCAATGTTTAGTTCTATGGTGTGAGTTTCGCTTGATATACTGGTCAAATGCTTCATTATTTGGTAGTTTTATGCGATTTAAAAGGGAGGCGCGCAGATCATCGGACAGGACCACACGTCGCAGATGTAACGACGCACAGAGCAGGATCGAAGATAATCCGAGTGAGGACGATCTTACCTAGATTCGCAAAAGTCTTTAGGCATCGAGTTCTTTGTTTTGTGAGAGGTATGACATCGTTTTCGGACGGCGACATTTCCATAATTCTGTTAACCTCATCTTGATTAGGATCCCTGTTTTATTCCTGTAATAGTAAGATCTGTTATGTTTCTTTTGATTTCTTATTGACATTGAGAAACTCTTGTTTTTCTTTGTTAGTTTTGTAGCACTGATGGACATTGCCTTGTTATGTTTTACAGAGATGTTATTCCTAATTTCTTTGTTCTCATAATTGTTTTCTATTGTTTTGTTGCAATGGTCTCCATTGCTTTCTTCTGTCGTTGTGATACATTGACGTTGATTTCGTTTTCGCCACAAATATCCTTTTTACTATCCAGATTTGTGCAGAAGAAAATGATTAATGCATAACAGTAATGTGGAGAAGACACAGAATTGCTCCCCCCAATTTCCCCTGGGAGTGCCCCGATTTGCCCCCAGATGTGCCCCGAATTGCCCCCAGAAGTGCCCCTATTCTCCCCATGAAATCCCTCGGTTTCCCCGCGGAAAATTCCCGGTTTCCTCACGGAAAACACCACGTTTCTCCACTGAATTTCCCCGGTTTCCCCACGAAAATACACCGATTTGCCCTCGGAAGCTCACCGGTTAGCCCACGGTGGGCCCGCGAATAGCCCGTGGTGGGACCTCCATTGGCCCATGGTTGGAATGCCGTATATCAACCATGTTATATCGGTGGGCCTACCGTGGTACGAAAGTTCAGAGGTGAGCTCAAAGTTACGCCGAACTTCCTGCCAGCACGAACTCTGAACTTTTGTTCCACGGTGGGCCCACCGTTATCCATGGTTGACATGCCGAATATCAACCATGGGATAACGGTGGAGCCACCGTGGGCCACTAGTGGGCCCACCGTGGGCTAACTGGGGGAATTCCGTGGACGAATAGGGGGGAGGGGTTTCCGTGGCGAGACTGGGGAACTTCGGTGGGACAATTGGGGGATTTTCTTGGAGAAATTGGAGGATTTTCGTGGGGAAACTGGGGGATTTCCATGGTGGAAACGGGGATTCCCGATCTTATTTTCAATGGATTTATGAACAAATCGAGGCAGACCGGGGATTTCGGGGCAAACCGCGGATGCGGCTCCGTGAAGGCCGAGCATCTCATGCAGATGAGGCCTACCACGCCCCCACGAGGGCATTGGGCGTTCCGAAATCTACTGAATGCAGAGAACTCACTGAAGGCGAAAAATTGCCCAGCTTCCGTGGTTAGGAGGACCGTCTTGACAGCACTGCTATGAGACTTAAGCGGTGACCCGAAATGACATGATCCACAACATTTACATGGTGATTAGAGTGGTATTCTTAGAGTAAGATTTCAAATATCACTCACGGTACTGAAAAGTTTTGTACGACGGGTTATCTCATTGCCTGTGTGCTTACAGTAGTGTTTAATAACTGATTACGCCAATCTCTCAACAAAATTGGTGACAATCACAGAATGTTCAGAGTTGAAGATGGAGTGAGGGTGGGCTAAACGGGGGCAAAACTTCGGTCATTAGTGGACAAGTGGGGGTAAAAGTAGGGAAATGGGATAGGTCGGATAACGGTGGGCAAATGGGCAAACGGTGGTTCCCCCGTGGGGATGGAGAAAGGCTGGAATAACAGTGGGAAAAGGGTGGTTAATTGGAGGTTCCACTGTGGGATGGACTAGTTTGGCGGGGTCACCGTCGTGTGTGCCTGCCTTTGAAGTTAGGATATGTTGGACGAGATTAACTAGCCGCTTGGATTGTGTTCTTTGATTGCATAAATCCCGCTTGCGGTGGAGTCTGGGGGTGCAGAGGTATGTCAATGCAGTTTGAGACATCGAATATTTGATGGTTGAAGATTCGAAACCTCTGTGATGGTTGGAAAGTTTTCCTAAAGCCTTATCATTCAAACACCACAGTTGTCAGTTAGCTCGTAGCGTGTTCTTGGTTGCAAACTAGAGCTTATAATTAACAGCGACCTTCGGCTGATTGTTTCGTCGTCTTCCAAGAGGAAAACTACCACCGCAGAGAATTAAATAAACTAGCAAAATTCCTTCCAAAAAATATCTTGATTTTCTACTCCGCATAGGAACCCTCATATGGAAAAAAAAAGAATAAAAGAAATATGCCTACCTCGATGCTCATCATTAACATAGTCAGGTAACTGCAGTGCTAGAAGTTGATGAATTCGGAAGGGGACGATGCCAACGGAAGAACATGCGAAGAACATTAAGATTTTTTTTACTGATGGGCTGGAGTCTTTATGTACTGATTGATTGCGACGAAAAAAGATCGATGTTGCTTTGCTATTTTCCCGCATAGAAACATTTATCAATTGTTGATAATTTGCTGGTCTGTGCTTAATATTGTTGTTCTCTTCCAGATGACCGCACCACAAACTTGCCCGATTAGTGCACTTTCCTTGCCGTCCTCCTCAAACTCTGATAGACATCCAGCAGGAACAGAACCCGAACAGTGTAATACGTAGAGTATATGTCTTGCTGCATCTCCTGACGGCTGCAGTCATCGTCCTCTCCGTTGCTGCTCAAGCTTCCCTCATTTCAACTGCAACTGAGGAAATATGTCAGCAAATGAAAGGGGATGCTTTACTAGTAATAGTGGATTCCGATAGCTCCAGCTAGGAATGTTGGGATTAATGACTGGCTTACAACGCGCCCCATTTGTTTTCAACCAATACCAAACATGTATAATGTGAACAGCAGTACCGTCTACAGTGCGTATCAAAAGTATAGGGACACCCTATACTTTACAGATAACGGAATTCGTGTTGTTTGAATCAGTCTGATTTTTCACCCACTCGATTCAGCGGGTCAAGAAACCCTAGAACAATCAGTTTCTGTCAATAGGATCGACTCACAGAGTTTTTATAATTTTTTGAAGAGGAAAAATCAGAAATTCATTGTATCAAAAGTATAGTGACATTTGCTGTTGAATGACCGTTTTGCTTGGAAAAAATCAGCAAAAGATGGATTGATAACCAGTTGGTAAGCCTTCGCTTATTGTCACTTCAAACATCGCAACAGCTGCACTGTAGAGGTTGTTGCTGGCGAAACTGATCTCCAGTGGATTCCAAACACCAACATCGACTTTTTTTGAGTTCCTCTACGGAGATGTCGTGATTGATTTAAGCTCAGACCCATCTAGAAACAAACGTTAAGGATGTACCACTAGAAAAAGCTTCGCAAAGCTGGATTGGCGGTCCAAACCTTCCACCCTGGGTGAGCTGAATCACGCTCAGTTGGAGTGACTGTAGCGGATAGTTGCATTTTCTTGCCTGAAGATGATGTTTCGCTAAGACTACCACTGCAGTCGTGATACTGGGACTTCTCAAAAGTTCTGGCAGAGCTCACTGGGCTACATTCTGCATGATCCAAATGCACAGGACTACCTATGCCATGCTCGTAGTTGCGTCCCTAACCGTACAATCATCGCACTAGAAGACCAATCCTAAAAATATGGCACCTTCTTCACCTAATGTATTTGTCCTTGTAGGAAAAAAGTTATTCGGATGTCTTGCATAGATTTGAGCTGCATCTGGGTCTTTATGCAAGAAGTCACCCTCATCTTGGAGAAGGACGTAGGAGGTGATAGCTGGAGAGATTGGGACGCCAGAACGAGCATGACGTTCGCAGTCCTTTGCTATTCGGCCATGCAGAATGTAGCTGAACAAGCTCTACCAGGGCCTTGGCGATGTCGTATCACTATTAATGAGGTGACGTCTTCGACGAAACTCCATTCTCATGCGAAAAAATCAAGTCACCTTTGTGAGCTAGCCTACATGACAATGGTTAAGGTCACAGAAGCTCTAAGATTTGGGGCAACAACCGTGCTTCTGAAAACTAATTCCGGTGCAAGATGTGCTGAAGACTATTTTTAGGCAGATCTGCGCTCACAACAGAGGGTGCCTCCCAGACGCCAGAAACAATTTCTACAGTGTAGCAAAGAGGACATCTAAAGTGCCAATAAACAAAACAGTACCACCTGGGTATCAATCCACCTTTTGCTGATTTTTTTTCAAGCAAAACGATCACTCAGCAGCAGGTGTCCCTATACTTTTGACACAAGGAATTCCTGACTTTTTTCTTCAAAAATTATAAGAGTTCTATGAGTCGATCTTATTGACTGGACCCATGTACACTAGGGTTCCTTGATTCGCTGAATCGAATGAGAAAAAAATCAGACCGAGTAGAAGAATGCGAGCTTTGTTGTAGGCTAAAATTAGGGTGTCCCTATACTTTTGATACAGACTGCATACTTGAGATTACCACTCACCGAATTTTCCACTCCTGGGTGAAGACATAATAATGTAATAGGGTTACTAATTAATCATTTTCAGTTACTACTGTCTGATTTGATTGTTGGCAACGCATATTAGCACAATATTCAAGTATTTCAATTGCTATTTTACGTTCCTACTTTATTTCTCCTTTCGAGAAGTCTTCAAGCGGAGCACACATGGAAATTTTGGAACTTTATCAGTGTTACAAGTCTCTGAATTTGGGGACATCTTTGAGATACAAATTATAGAGAAAAAGTCCACTACTCGCAATTACCCGAATGTCCCCTAGGATCAGTAGGACTTGTAGCAGCCCAGGGCGTACGAGTTGCCTCGATTGAATCAGAGCTCTAATACCTCCTTGGAGCGCGGAAAATCCCAGGTTTTAGCTGACTTACAGGGCGTTGCCTCTTCCTTTAACTTATTCCACCACTTGAACATTTTTTCTCCTCCTCTTTGCTTCCGGTTAGCCGGTTCTAATTTTCTTCGTATTTTCCACAAACTTAGCCGGTACGATATATAAAATTCTGCCCGTGGAATATTCTGCCCCTCATGTGAACTTCCCACCGATGAGACACCACGCATGAGAAACCCCGCCCATTGCCAAGATGAGGATGACACTATGTAGAATTCGAATTTATCTATCAACATGGACACATTATTAGTAGTTATGCGTGCAGTTACAGAAAAAAAGCGACAAAAATGCTACAACTTCATATTTTCAGAAAAAAAGTGAAAAGCACCCAATGAAATACAGATAAAAATCTAGCTCTTGTGGAAACCTGCATAATGATGAGGTAAACGCAAATGTTATTCCACGCAAAAACATAATTTGAGGGTCCATCACAACCTCGAAATGATATTGAGCATGATACAACAAAATTGTAGTCAGATCACCGGTGTCGAGACAAGGATGGTCGACTGTAGGACGTGGTCCGTATCCCTCGTACTGTTTCTGGTAGAGGACGTCGTCTTGATCGTTGTAGATGTACACCATGCAGTCGAATAAATCAGCAAAAGCGAGAATCTCAGTATCAGTGCCCCAGTGGCGTTGGTCAGTTCCAGGAATACGCATGCCACGATCCAAGTACTCCGTAATACTGTCCACACCAGCGATGGAAGCCCAAGTAACGGGATTTCTTTCCATGTGGTTACAGGTAGCGCGTCGAACGGCGACATGATTTCTGAACCACATAAGCAGAAGGAGAATGCTCGGAATAAACAGTTGCCATCACCAACAATGCTTTTGATGTTCTTTTGGAGTGAAGGTTGTCTTCGATTAAAAAGACGCGGCGTGCCAAACCTTGGTCGGGTAATCGAATGGATCTGCAGCATTTCGCACTTGATTGTCTGCCAAGCAATCGTTGGTGGCTTGAAACTTGAAAACGAGTCAGATTCATCACTGATGAAAATAATCGAGTCATCGGACTTGTAGTCGCTTCAAGTGTTAGATGGGTGAAGCCCTGAGTGCGGTGATTTATGGAGATTCTCTTTGTTAGTGTTAGAACAGTTGTCGTTTGAGATTGTCACATTCGCAGGAGAATTTTCTACAAAAAGTTTAAGACGAGCGGAGCTAACGGTTTTCTTCAGCAGAGTGCCATTCATCCGCGCAAGATAGACGGTGTTTGCCTTCGTGATTCTGTCGATGATGTAGGGACTAGTGAAGTTCGCTTCGAGTTGCTCCGCCATTCGTGTTAGCTGACGACTACTGTGGAGGAGAACCTTCCTGCCTTTCTTGAATGGAGGGGGTGCATGCGCTATATCATAGACTGTTTTTTGCTTCGATTGCTCGATTTTGATGTTCTCGCGCGCTTTTGCTCGGCTGGCCTGAAACCTACTTCGTTGCGCTTCTCGATACCTTCCAAAAACAACTGAAGTCGTCTTTCTTCAGCATCGTCACTAACTTCGTCATCGTCATCTGGTGGTTGATTGAGCTGCTCCAACTTATTGTCGAGGGAAATGCGCGCGTCGAAGCCATATAGTAATTTGTAGGGGGACTCTTTTGTCGAGCGTGGTCGATGCAGTCTAATGCCATAAAGGACCCTGTTCACAAATCGCGGCCATTCTTTCCTCCTTCCTTCAAGCGCTTTACGTAGTCCATTCTTGATAGTTTGGTTGGTACGCTCAGTGAGCCCGTTGCCCCGAGGGCAGTATGCTGATGTTACCTTGTGGTCGATGCCACTAGTGTTGCAGAATTGGCCCATTTCTTTGTTACAAAATTCTCGACCCTGATCAGTGATCAGAACGCTCGGATAACCGAAGCGCATGCAGAGGTCTTCAAAGAAATTGAGAAAGTCGGCAGCACTCTTTGTTTTAATAGGCTGTGCCTCGGGCCACTTAGTGAGATGATCAATGGCGACAATGAGAGTTGAATCCTCCATCGGATTCGGGCAATTTCATCAGATCCATTCCCCATTGACTCAGGGCATTGTTTGGAGGAGGGACGAGTCGAAGAACTGCTGGTTGATCTTTGAACGGGCGATTCTTCTGACATTTTTCACAGGCGGTCGCGTATGCGCGCACATCTTCTTGGACAGTGTCCCAATAGAAGCGCTCCTTCACATGTGCATATGTGTTGTTCTGCATAAGATGACCAATCTCCCAGTGGACCGCACGAATGATTTGCTCCACTTCTGCTTTGCGAACAACCTTCCTCATCTTCTTCACCTCCACATTGGACGCGTCCGATTCCAGCTTCTTTTTGGAGTTTGACCTATTCACTTTGAAGTACATCAGCGACGTTCCATCCGCAGAAATATGAAAATCAGCACATTTGTGTTTGAATGTGCTTCTTTTCCCTTTCCTCTTACTTTCTTCTATTTCTTCAAAGCTGGGCATAGTACCATTCCGTTTGAACGCGAAGATCCTCTCGTATTCTAGGTGGCTATAGCCACCGTACTGGTATTCGGACTGTGGAGTACTCGTGAACGTGGCAGCGTTGTCGGACTCAGTTGCCATAATTAGATAGCAAGAGCTAGGGGAGCTTTAGGGACAAATGATGAAGCGCTGCATTGATAGGTGGTGATTCACATGAGTACCTCTTTCTCGGTGAGAAATTCCCACGATGAGGGAGGATATTTCGCAAGCTTAGTGTGGAGCCTATGAGAATTTCGCACGATGGGCAGAGCATTATACGGGCAGAATATTAGATACGACACCGGCCGTTTTGTTCGCTCATTGCGTACTTTTTCTCGCGAAATTCGCACTCGAAATTCGAAATAGATTTTCCTTCATCGGAGTAGTGAAGAGAAGACCTGTAGAAATTCAAATTCCTTAGTTTCGCTAGATTTCTTAGCCTCAACAGTGTTCAGCGCACTCAAACACCTTGCATTAGGTCAGGATGTCAAAGTCGAAATTCTCCGTGGGTGCTGCCTTCGAAAGAAGATTAAACCTTGCCCAACTACGTATGTTCCTTGATGCGAAATTGATTACTACTGGAACTCTGTCGTTGTGACCTTTTGGTGTTGCTACGTAGGTATGTGGTAGAAAGCGATAGCATTTCAAAGATTCTCCTGAAACATTGCGCACTGGAGTAATAGAGAAGGGTTGATGTAGGGAAGTCGGGAAATTGTACATTTCGACAGGAAAATGTTGTTTACATGCAGAAACATGTTAATTCTCGTGATCAGCTCATCTAATAACCCCAGTAGCTCTGTTTTGGAAGATTTTGTGGGATGAAAAGAGGCAAATAGGGAGAAGTTGAGAACGTAAAGGATGGACGTCACATCAAATGCACATCTGGTACAAACTCAGAGAGGTTATTATTTGCACAAATGTAGTGGATGTTGGAGTTTGAAAACATCAAAAAGTGTTGTAAAAGAGTGGGTTTGCTACACTACTTCCTCTCTCTCCGTGGCTGCCAAAGCCATGTTGTTTGCGCCGGAATTACGTTTTTTTACCAGACACCTTGGCCTCGCCCGTGTTGCCATTTGGTCGTGGTAATATGCCGGAATTCGATTTGGAAGATTTTTCAAAAAATATTCTTCATATGTGTAGAGGCACCGGAGAAAATGCTGGTTCACATCACCGCATAACTTTTTGGCAAAAACTACTAACGTAAATCCATATAAGCGTGCCCGAAAACCTCAGACAGGGGTGGTAGTAAACCTCTTGGAACGACGACGAAACGATGAGCAGAAGGTCGCGGTGAACTGTCAGCTCTGGTTTGCAACCACAACCAAGCTACGAGCTAACTGACAACCGTGGTCTTTGAATGGAGAGGCTTTTGCAAAACCTTCCATCCGTTAGAGGTTTCGAACCTTCACAAATGAAATACTCGGTGTCCTCGGAGTATGCAGACATACCTCTGAACCATAGATACCAGTGCTAACAAAACATATGTGACTATTATAACCCAGACGGCCAGTGAATCTCTTCCAGTATAACCTAATTTTAATGTGTTAAGCTCAAAAGTATAATTCCACGCCTATAAAATGTGTGGCATTCAATCTGGAAAGGTGTAGGGCTTAGCTATCAAAATCAGGCGCCAGAGAATCGGAGTCATCGATGATCTCCGGCGGAAGGTCATGGCGATCGAGACAGTGGGAACATCGATCAGCTGGGTGTAGCCGAAAATGAGTCTTCACCGAAAAGGAGTCAGTGCCCGCTCGACTAGCTACAACGATGAACTCGAACCATGAGCAAAAAGTCCTCTGGAGGACTTTTTCGTGAAACGACGAGATCGCCGTCTGCGTCTTGCGCGCCGCACACTCTTTCGCTCCCCGTGCCCTCGTCCTTTCATACTGGTAGCAAGTTCAGCGTGACGGTGAGCTCACAGTTCGATTTCGAACTGTGAGTTCACCTGCAAGTATGGTCCCCGTTTCGTCATAGTTTTTAAGTACCCTATTCAGAGAACCATGTTCGGGACAATAAAGCCTACATAACCTCTCCCGCAGTTCCTCGTGAGCAGGGAGTTAGCTGCCAGTTAACGTTCAGCGTTAACTGACAGTTTCAGTAGGCTTACTACCACCCCAGATCCTGTCGTTTAACTTAGAGATATGGGGAAATATGAGTAGATTAATCACTTACCCCTCACTGGGACCGTTCCATAAGTATAGACGCACTTTCCAAAACTAGTGATTTCACAACTGGAACTGCCTTGAAACAAGAGGTTGGTAGTTGGTAGGTCCTCATAATTTCCAAATAACTTAGAGAATGTGGATAGGCTTTTTTTTTTCAAGCAAAAACTACTAATGTCAATAAAAATAAACGTGGCCGAAAATCTTTGATCGTCTCCGTGCAACTGGTTATGAAAACGTTTCTAAGTAAGGACAATGGCTTTTTTGATGTTTGTTGTGCTAGTAACTGTTCGACCCTAGCCATATATCTTATCTAGTAGGATGCTCCAGGGATTTCTCATGTTGTTAAAATCAGAAGGCAAAGACTATCGTTACCTTGGGTTTCTCAGAGTACTCTTTTGCTGAGCGTTGGACATAGGTTGCACCTATTTTCTGATGGAAGGTAAGGTGTTACCCTGCATGCGCTCGCTGCAAGGAGAAAAGCTTTGACCTCTAAAGCTGCCTCAGTGGTCCAACGAATTCAGATATGTACATAGGAATGGAAATGTTGTCGAGGAGGTCGCCATAGTAGAGACCGTCTCCAACCTTGGTAGCGTCCACCTCCAAAAGTGTTCTTTTTGAGGAAGTCTGGCTCTTCAAAGTATACAGCGCCTATCATAAATATACGGGCACCCCAAAACTTACGATATCTGCTCTCCCATGCATTCCTGACAAAAGCCACTGCTACCAGTGAATTCGGCGTGCCCGAAAACCCTATTCAATTCCATTTTGCTATGAAAATTCAAAAAGCCAAGTGTAACCGTGTAAATTATGTTTTTGGTCCCATCTCCCAGTGTATCATAATTATACGGGCACCCTGAGTGAAAAATGAATAAAAACCTTCACTCGAGCGGGAAGTCCTGTTTCAAATTTGAAATAAGTGGTGGCAAGTCTTCTTCAATTAGACTTACAATCCCACCAGAATCGGATCGTTCTGAGGGCCGCCACAGCCGCAGGATTGCCGTGCATGTTCGTCGGGATTCAAGCACTATTGGCACTCTAGTGCAGGATTCTGGCTCCCGCAGTCAGAATAAGAGATATGGCAGATGAAAGAAGCCATAAGGACCACATTGTGATGCTGAAACCATGCCCTCCCCAAACAGCCGGTGTAGATTGTTGCGTTGTACTGCCCGGAAATTAATGGCTTTCCACTGTGGTGGCCCAGGTAACGTAACAGCCAGACAGTGATCATCTTCTGGTAGACGGATGAGTTCATTGGGGTCAACACAAAAGCGCTGTTGGACATTCCTCCTTAGCAGAAGCCGCTTAACACCATAACAGTTTCAGTTCCGAAGTACCGTTTGCTTAAGAACCGCGTAGATCCCTCCAATAGTAAACATTTCTATCCGAGCCATCTAAGTCAAACTTATTTTCATTGGAGAACACCACCTGAATCCGATTTTTGGTCTCCGGGACCCTCGGAAAAATCATGCGTACTTTTGACCTGTCTGCCTTCGTGTTCTGTCTCGCAAGCTGCTGCCCTGGAACTTTGTGAAACGCCGTGAGCCTAGGTGCAGGTCGGAGGTGACAAGGACACTGTTGCCGTTGCGTTTAATCGTCATCTATGCTATTATTCCAGAGATAGGCGTCGATAATAGGCTCGAACGCCGGTAATGGATACCACGGCCTTCGAAAACATTCGTTCTTTCCGACGCTGTTCTTGCAGTGACTGCTTCTTCAACTTGCCATGTCTACTGCTCTGACTGTAGAAGTCAGAATCTTGCACGAGAGTGCCAATAGTGCTCGAATCCCGACGAACATGCAAGGCAATCCTGCGGCTGTGGAGGCCCTCAGGGTGAATTGACTTCACGTGCTCCTGTTCCGCCTCAGAACGATCCGATTCTGGTGGGATTGTAAGTCTAATTGGATAAGATTGCCACTACTTATTCCAAATTTGAGACAGGACTTTCCACTCCAGTGAACGTTTTTATTCATTTTTTACTTAGGGTGCTCGTATAATTATGATAACTGGGAGATGGGACAGAACAATTAATTTACACGATACACTTGGCTTTTTCATTTTTCAAAGCGAAATGGAGTGGAATAGAGTTTTCGGGCACGCCGAATTCACTGGTAGCAGTGGCTTTGGTCAGGAATGCGTGGGAGAGCAGATATCGTTAAGTTTTGGGGTGCCCGTATATTTATGATACGCAATGTATGTTCCCACTAGTGTGCATACACTTCTGTGCAGTACAGATCGAGCTTCTCCCCCTCCGACCCTCCCCCATCCCCCTCTCCCCGCCCCGGGAAAAGTCATTCAAACATGGATGGTATGTGCTTTCGAAAGGTCCAAAGCAACGAACTGGTCTTTTGGTCTCCTTCGGTTGTAAGAGTCATTATCATTAAATTGTGCACATTTAAGGAAGCTCCCATCTGCCTAACAATCCTGCCATTTCACAGGGTTGCAGCGTATGAATCTTTTAACTGGATTAGCCTCGCGTGAAAAAGGTGTGATTCACGTTGAAATGCAGATTTATGTTGTAGATAGGGCCCAATTTTTTCCTTGGAGATAGAACTATTTGTATTTTCTCGCGGACTGCTTCTACATCTATGAAACGGCTGGGTGAGATGCTGAACCCATTTGTCCTTTTTCATAACCACATGTGAAACAACGCATAGTGAGGCTTTCTGGCATCGTTTGGCATCCACAACTTTTCCAAGAAAGCTGAGCGTCGTAGCGATTTCCTGGGATGCGTATTTACTTATGGAACACACTGTATTTAAGGTAGGAATTGTCCTGGAACTATTGCTTCCTGGAGAAGTAAATAAATAGCACGTAATTTGGGATGATGGTGCCCGTGCTACTAATCCAGTGTCCCTTAGGTCAGAGAAACCTCCTCAGGATTAGGCACTGTATTCGGTCCTCATTCAGATGTAATAGCGTGGAACACTGTTATGTGCTAAAGAGAAAAAACACCTTTCGCACCTTCTATCAGTGCATCTCCCATTACGTCCTTGTCAAACACCATCATCGATAACACTTTGGCCGATCAGCTATCACACTATTTCTGACGTGTTGCGTAAGCCAGTCGTCTTCCTTTGTTCGCTGCGTTTTGTTAGCTTTTATCTTGTCTACGACTCTCAGACCATTTAAAACGTAGGAATCGAGGGTTTTGGGTGGACAGACGGGGTCAGCTTTATCCTTTCCGAGCCTACCAGTTTGAGTTACATCGAAGTAGCAGAAATTTCTTTGCCGATCGGACATCCGAAGCTCTGTTTGCACAACGAACAGATAAGCAGCAGGCATTCGTTTTATCACAAGTCATTTATCGTTTTAAGTGCACTATGCGAGCGTCATATCTTCCGCGAAACTCTTGCCTCCTACAGGTTTCGTGCTTGTTGGTCTCGATCCACTATTTGTCGGGAATTCGTTCCGCTTCGGAAGGTGTGGACACGTTACGTTTTGCTCCCACTTCCATTGCTTGACAATATGCATCAATCACTGGAAGTTGTCTTAGAGAGCACCCTCATCTCGCGAACTGCTTTCTCTTTGGACTATACACGGGAAGAACTTATTGTGCGTTTGCTCAACTGATTACTTCTCCGCCTAGAACCGGCGTCTCTTTTTCTCTTCCGAATAGAGAAATGTTCATAGTATTTTTGGATCCAGACGGATTTTAGCGCTAACCCTTCGCGTTGCAGCAGTTGTCCTTTAACCACATCTCCGACATATGTGGGTCTTATGACAATTTTCATTGCAAAACCCATAACATTTTTAAAGAGAACTTCAATATTCAAATAATATCAGACTATCGAAGAGTGCTAATGATATATGCGGTTTTCCATGACAACGGATCATGCGAAATAGTTGAGAGAGAAACCCAGGTTAATTTATCCCTCGTGATGGGTAGTCCTCACCAAATTTACTTTTGAGATACATACTGTTCTACCAGAAAGCAAGACAACGAATAGTGATGGCACGTCATCTGAGAACTAACCTAAAAGAGCTTCAGAACGCTATCAAAGTCGAGAAATAGTTCAAGGTACTGGCTCTCGAACTGTAGGGCTTGGTTTTGTCGTCTGAGCAATTTCTGGAACAGCCTCGCTCCATGCGCGTATAAACAGCGGTCTTGCGAGGATTTTGCGTGATCGTCTCCTAATTTTAGTCAACAGGACCAAGAAATTCTCTTCCCTCTTAGAACTGCTGTTACACACTTTTCCGCCGTATTACTTGTAAATTGTGGACTGAGCCATTGTGGTTGGCGGGCAACGAAAATCCCAGCTGAAACTTTGCGCTCATATTTTTTGGCTAAACTACGAAGTTTCGAAGCAAGCTTATTTATAGTTAAACCATAGCTTCAATCAGAAACTGATATTCCAGGTATAACTTGGCGAAAAGCATCAGGCTACTGCGCAGAAATAAACCGGCAAATATAACTGTCATACAGAAGGGGGGAGGGGGGAGGGTGGTGGTGGTGGCGGAGACGCAGTAACTTACGTACATATGTCTCCCTCTCCCTCCCTCTTCATTAAAGCGTATTGCATGAAAGGTTGCTCGAGTTTTCATGAAATCTAGAATGAACATAAATTCTACTCAAAGTTACTTTTACTGCGTACTTTTACTTACGTGAGAAGTGCTTCCTTCACTGCCGCAGTGCATCTGTGTCTCACGTGCTGCACCTTAAATTTTAATAAGCCGTAGTTTTGTTATTAAACTTTTCTCTTGCTGAAAGCCCTTTCAGAGACGCTAAATTCATTGGAATGAACTTGCAAATAATGTTTGCGTCGTTGCCTTATCTAATACGACAGTGTTTGAGAATGAAAACCGGAAGTTTTCGGCAGGTTTTTGCTCGTCTTGACATGCCGCTAAACCATCACTACAGTTGTGCTAAGGTATGGGTATGCCAAATCATGAGTTTCTCTCACTTCTTTTCATCGATATTCTAAAAAATCTCAGTCCCAGAAAGGAGATTACTTATCAAAATCCGTACATTTCCAATGCTCTGTGCCTGAATCACTCAAAAGAGGCTTAGACACAAGATCAACCTGCAATCCACAGACCCACACAGTGTAGGAGTGCGAGAAACGGAACCGGTTCACTTTCTGCAAAGGGTAAGTTGCATGGCGCGGTGCACATGTACTGACACAGTTTTCTTCCGAGAATTTGGTGCGTCATAAGCTCTATCATGAACTCACCTTTATCCTAGCGAATTCAACGAACTCATCGCCCTCTCAGGTACAGTCATCAAAAGTGAGACCAGTTGCTGACTATTTGTGATTGTCCCGTAAAAGTATAAACCAAAAGAGAACAGCCGCTACTGAGCGTTTATTCCCGAATAGATCTTTATTCAGTTTTGGCTTTCTTTTTGCATTTTAACATTACAACGGCAGAATATTAACAACATATGTATAACAACGGCTGCACTTCCACGTGTGGGGCACACAGAAATTGTCTACGGAAACGCTGGCTTGCCTTGCAACATGGAATCACTTCTGGTGTCAAACGTCAACGCCATTGATCGTCTAGATAGGTGTTAAATTATTTTGATTGACACTGTTTGTCCAATATATTATGTATCACTTAGATACGTAAGTAGTACTTTATGCTTCAGAAGAGCACGCATGCGACTCCTTCATGAAGGGTAGCACTCAGGTCAACTCTGACGAAACCCATTTATCGGTATGAGCAAGAGTAGTATCAATCAGCTATCCTGTAGAGCATCATGAACCTCAGATTCACAGCTAATCAATTCGCTTCCATTTATCCACTTCCTTCTCAGAGCGTTTACATTTTCGTTGAATCTCGTGGAGAATATCGCACAAATCCTCAGCACAAGTAACTATATCAGAAGTAAGGTGAGCGTCAAATATGTGTTAGTACTCAGCAACATGTTTCTATCGAAGTTTGCACTACTAGGGATGCAGCAATATTTCCAATTAACTCGAAAATTCACTCAGTCAGGCATGGTCCTCCTACTCCAATAACGTTGCTTTCAAATTACAGGGTGCGGAAAAGTACTGATATTTAAATCAACCTCTACTACACCGCCACAGATGCAATTATTACAATATTGTTTATGGTTTAAGATTACAATTGGCATTCTATCACTTATTTTTGATTCGGTCTCCTTTTGTCTTGATACACTCGCGGAAACGGCGCGGGTAGGCATCCACGGTGTGCTGCAAGTAGTTCGCATCGAGATTTTTCTATTCACTGGCCAGAACAGCATCCAAAGGAGCGATATTCTTGTGAGGTTTAGCATAGGCTCTTGTATGCAATACTCTCCGTACCGAGTAATCAAGCGCATCCGGACTATTCGGTGGCCAGTCTTGAGAAGAAGTGAAATCGCGAAGAATTGCTTTGCACCACTGTTGCGTTTGGTGAGCCTTATAGCCTAGTGTGGAATCTTGTTGGAACACGTATGGATCGTTTCCAAAATAGGAATTTAGCTATGGGAGGGCACGAAAACAATAATTATACACCATTTAAAAAACTCACAAAGACATTAGGAAAAAATTGTCAATACATTCCCGCACTCTGTACTATCTTTTTTACAACCTACTTCATCCCATTAAACGTTGTCAAGTCGTTGAGTATTTCTTCAAAATATCTAGTAGTTTCTACGAAGGGCGCAACCCCCCCCCCCCTTCCTTAAGAAGATACTTGAAGGAAATATCGCGAGACGGAATCTCATACGTGAATACATTGCAGTTCACTCAAGAAATGATCTGCAAGGGGTGTTACTTTGCAAATAATTGCATCTCCTGACATGATGGATGTGGCTTTTTCTGGATAATTCTATTACAACGAGCAATTCTACAGGATTCGTTCTACCCATACCTTCTTAGTATGAGAAATCAAAAACGTTAGCTAAGCATCGGCTGTTATCCATCGCCTGGTCCTTGTTCCACTCAATCTGGAATAGTTGCACGGAGCGACACATATTTCTTCTAAAATCCAGCCATTTCCAAGGCAGTGTCGTTTTCAGTCCCGAAATCACGCGGTTCTGAAGCTTATTCCATATGGACACTTACTAAACTAACTACGCTCTTCTCTAGCATATCCTCTCGTAGAAAACCTTGGACGAGTGCGTTCCGAGGTGTTGATGTACACGGGCAACTCCGGTGTGAAAAAGGGGGCTTTTGAGACCTACACAGCATATGTTACCATTGCTTGCTACTTGTAGTTTTGGCAGCTCTTGGAAGCTGGCCAAATACTTCTGTGTCATCCTGTACTTTGTGAACTAGGAGTCGTCCTATTTCCGGGGCAACTCCTTCCATAATATACTTGAAGGCAAGGTCCGGTCTTACCCACCCGGGTTTTTTGCTCTCTGGAGTCCAAACCATATGTGTATCACGCATCTCAAGTTTGAGACCTCGATATAAGCTCTATCGCTAGATATAGGACGAAACGTTCTAGGATTACGGTAGCCGAGGGAAAACACGCTCCAACCGACAAAGGCTGCGCGCATGCATACTGAACAATGATGGATGCTCAGATACAGTCACAGCCGTAGAATCTGAAAAATTTCGCGGGATTCGCGGTATTCGCGGGATTTGCGGGATTTCTTAATAACTCACTCCAAACTGAATTTTTTTCGAGAAACTCTTGCATATTCGTGTAGAACAGACTTTACTTCATCGATTCATAAGGCAAATGCTTTTCCACCGCCGCGGCTGTCAACAGTGATTCAACAAATTCACTAATTACCCTGGCCCCGCCCACTAATTAAAGGTCACTCGCTGAACCCTAAAGCCCTACTA
>KN726459.1:25561-38071 GCA_000816745.1 Ancylostoma duodenale
CGTGGGAAGAAAAGTGGGGTCTCCGCCGTTTTGGGGACCCAGCCCGAAAATAAAACTAATAAAAACATTAATTATAATAATAAATAATAAATAAAATTATATTAAAAATGATAAAAAATAGACCATTAAAAATGAACTAATACAAGATTTTTATTTGTATTCTAAAGTAATTTCGAAAATTTGGCGACCCATTCTCGGGGAGGGGGGTGGGGGGGCCAAATTTTCGAATGTATTATTTATGTATTATTTATTCACTTTAAAGGAGTTTATAAAATGTTGAACTAAAATTTTACAGTAGTAATTATTTCAGCAGCCTTTGTTCAATCCTTCCATAAATATAGTAGTGCAAAATTTTGTTACTAAAAGGCACCATTAATTAATCATGCTAGTATTTATGGCGCTTCAGACGAACAAGGAAAAAGAAGCTAGAGGAGTAAATTACTCCGTTGTGCTTGAACAGAATAGGAGTGAATCACTGTGGAGAATACCAGTACTGAGAGAAAGGCCAGTGACTCATAAAGGACAAAAACAAAGCATGAAAAGTTGCCGTTTCCATAGTGCTTAGGTCTCTTCATCGATGAGCAGTGTACTCGATGAGCATACACTGAAGAGAAGGTCAGCGCAACCGAATGGCGAATAGCTTCTGGTATTTAGAGAGGATAACTGGACAGTTCCCTCCACTATCCTGCCAGGGCGTGAAGCCCTGGTAGGATAGTGGAGGGAAAGCAGCTACGCATTGATAGTCCTTCCCACGAAGGATCGATTCAGCTTCAACCTGAGACGATCAGCAAGACGCTAAAGCGAGCTGGGGCATCTTGAAAACCATTATGACTGTTTTTCCTCAAGTTCAAAAAGGCAAAAGGAAACAATGCTACGAACGTGGGTGATAACTGTCCGTTGACTTTCGGTACCCGTATTCAAGACAGTTCCCGGAAAGGGTCTGATCTTCCCGGTCACCCAGAATGGACGAGTTTCCCGTCTAAATGTGGCACATTTTCCTATCTCTACCACCATTTGTCATCGCTGACTGAGACAAGTCGCTATTACGTGGTACCCCCTTTTTACCCTAGAAACCCGTCCACTTTAGAAGAGCGGGTAGGTCACAACCTCGTCAAGGACGTTCATGAATACGGGCCCAGACGTGAAATACCTTCACTGTAGGTTTCCCTAAACTCTGCTCGCACAAAAGAAGATTGAATGAGCTTTTAGAAGTGTTTGTGTTCTCAGCGCTGAGAGGAACTAGTAAAGAACGTGCAGTTGCTGCCAACGGGGAAGAACACACAGTAAATAATAGAACAAAAATTCCAAAAGAAGTGATAGGTCAGTGACCTCCACGACGCTACAGTTTGACAGTGAGTGAGTCAAAAAAAATTAAATAAATGGATAACCAATGGGAAACAGTTTTTTGCCCAATAACGTTCTGGACCTGAAGCCATGAACGCATAACTATGTAGCAATACCCTTGGGCAAGATTATAAGGAGACTTTCGAGGTAGAGCAAGCCGACTCCTCGGCTCTAGACACGATTTTTGGACATTTGCTGTAAGCTTGAGGTGTTTGGCGCCTTTTAGCCCCATAATCTCAGGAGTGATCTCATTCCTTATTTTGAACAGGCTCAGATGCATGTGCGATTGGCGCTCTAAACTGCTGCAGGGGGGAGGGGGGGGGGCTCTGAATGGAAAGGGAGTTACTTCAGATAAACGCAGAAAAACAACGTGTGACGAAAGGCAGCAGCGTTGTTTCAATGAATGCGTAAGAGCTCGTTTAATTGGCGCGTTGATAGTGAAAGATGACGGTAAACAAAGACATGTGGACATTAAATAAACAGAAGCCGAGGAGGTGAAAGCAATCATCGAGGAGAACTCAACTCGGACCGCCACCGGCACACGCGGCGGCTCATTTGCCACACGCAGGCTTTGTTGACGCGCTCATCACGGTTACCTATCAAATTTCGTACACGTTTTAGTATAGCCACGCAGAAAACAAAGAAGCGGATGTAGACACTATTTCCTTAATGGGAAGAAGGAAGCGTCGAAGGGAAATAGCTTTTACATCCGCATGAATTCGTCAGGATTGCAAAAAAAAAAGACGAAAATCTTGTGAAATCAACTATGTTCTCCACAGAGTAGAGACACCGTAAAAAAGAGAATAAGTATCAATGATGGTCGAATTATCAGAAAAAAATTACTTTATTGCAGTTAGTACCAGGGCTGCGCGTCAGAAAAATTTCGGATCTCGTTAATCCGTTAATTCGTTACGTTAGGCCAAAAATGATCGTCACGCGTTGATGCGTTAACCCGTAAATCCGTCAATTCGTTAGGAGACGGATCAGCTTTAACAATCAATTGAGTTTTCTGACTGGTATTCAAAACAAATAAGCTGTAGATTCAACAAAAAACTCAAGTTTTGGAAGTACGGCATAGCAAGACGGAATTATTTAAAAATGATATTTTCTCTTCAACGCAAACAGAAAAACAGAAAAGAAAGGGATTCGTCAGAAGACTGAAAAAAAAAGAAATGATAGAGATGTGTCTGGTTAAGAGTTGGGTTATTTTGCTTCAAAATTTCTGCAATAAGTCTTTGGCAATAGGAGTGGATGAGAACTCTCAAGATCCTATGATTCATAAGAAAAAGTGAGAGACTCAAAGACCTATTATGGTAATATCAAGAGTTACAACGAGGGCAAGGTGCGTACGCATACCTCATAGTCCTTGTATAAGTATGTTATGATGCAAAAAGAGCAGAACAGAAGGTACAGTGAGCAACTACTATACGTACAACGACCACAAAGAAAATTTAGACCAACCATGCCCACTAAGATGTTCATGAAAGCAGATTGTTATTAGGGTACCTTACTACATATCATATTTCACAATCGTCGTGATTATGCCTATAATCTGCAGTATATTACAAGAGAGTTGCGTGGAGCGAAAAAAGTACGCATTTCAGATACTATTTCGTATATTAACAAAGCGAGTTCTAGCGGATTTTTGGGGTTTTCCCTTAATTCGTTACATTAGTAACACACAACTCTCGTTAGTACCCATCGTCGCTGTTTACTCAAACACATTCTCTACATCGTGCTCATGTCATGTGAGACCAACGTTAATTACTGCTCTATTTTTAACAAGATTATGTTCCCAGTGGAGTATTTCGTGTGTTGATCACAAATGTGACGTTTATTTTTTGTACGACCGAGCATGACTGCACGGCTAAGGTATGTAAATTGTATCGATTGTAATAATGTAGAACTGATCGCAAATTGAATGTCGTAATGACGTGCTCATGATCTGGGTCCGTACCAAGTAGGTTTATCCAGTAGTTTAAAATGATACATACTGAATACAGGACCAGCATGTGAAAAACAGAACTCCTCGTCGCCGAGTTTCGTCAAATTTGGGAAGGAAAAGGCGTTTTCATACGCGAAAAAATTACCAATGTATGATACGAAACGGATGTCATAATCGTGATCAGCGTTTGAAATAGCTACCCTGTGTTAAATTCTGACAAGGGAGGTGCGAGAGGCGCTGCGCGCAGATTGGAATGAAACCTATCTGGCTTGAATCATTGTTTGAGTAGGTACTACACTATGTATTTCATTATTGCCCTCTGCTCCAAAAAATAGAAATCCCACCACATCACTGTATGCGCTTGTGCACCCCGTCAGCTACGGGGTGGCCGAGTGGGGAAGATACTGGACTGCTAGGCAGAGGGTCGACGGTTTGAAGATAAGCACCGGTTTCGCATTCTTGTTTTTTTTTTTGTTCCTAGGAGTCGAGGGCAATAATGAAACACAAGGTGTAGCACCTACTCAAACAGAGATTCAAGCCAGATAGGTTTCATTCCGATTTCCGGCTTCTTGCACCTCCCTTGTGAGAAGAATTGCCCCTACAACCCCTTCGGTTCTCCTACTGTAACGGCAACTATGTATATAAAATCAACTAATGTAATGAGCATATGAAATAATCCTCCTGACAGAAAACTTGCTAAATTTCTCCTGTAGAGGACGGTTGATGATCCATTATGTGTTTCGATGGGTCATTAACCGTTGACTTCCGGTGGCACCAACTGGGGGATTGTATCCCTGTTATGTGCTAACGTAGAGCCTCCTCCTTTAAAGTTTTCACACGGACACAAATCTAACACCGCATCGGAAGAGGAAATACTACCTAATGTATATCCATAAAAACTATAACAGCTTCGAAGTGGTTTCACTTTTAATAAGAGCTATGACATTCATGTTTTCCCGACTCTTTATCCTGTAAGATCTCTAGTACAGACTAGCGATAATCTGGTGCAGGGAACTCCGAACAGCCTTGTGCAAAGGGTGGAACCGCGGTGCGGCGTGGCACCCGAGTTTTGTGCTGCTGTTAGAAGCAGGCAACCAGAGCCAGCATGCAGAGTCTGTGTCTCTGCCCAGGAGAGCAGCGCCGAGGTACCGCCTCTTGCACATGGCTGTCTGGAGTTCCCTGTACAGGGAGACTCAATCACGATTGCGCCCCTTCGCGGGCTGCCGTGCCGCACCATCTACGTGGGGCGGCAGACAACTTCGGCGCTGTAGCTGGTACAGTACCCAGCAGCCACAGCGGCCAGCTGGTCTGCCGTGTCGCGTAGGTGGTGCGGCACGGCAGACCAGCGAAAAGGTCTGGTGCAATATTTGTTGTTGTATAATGTTATATCAACGGCACATGGGAGTAAATAATAATATCGTGCTTGTGGCCTGCTTATTACGATTCAGGAAGGATTAGGAAGTTATTATCACACTGTAGAAAAGTGAAATACAAAGCACTTCCTGATTATCTGCCTGTTTTGCTGAGATAATGCCGAGTCACCTGACCCGACACATTGCACAAAAGGAAGGAAGCAGTGACTGAAGGGCGAAAGCAGAGAGAAGAGCCCTCTTCAGTCACATTCAATTACCATCATTGCTAATCCACGGAATTATGCTGAATAGGGTTTGTCTCCGGTAAGAATGACTGGGACTCATGTCCACGGAAAACAGATCGTCATCACGAGTTGCCTAGGATTTGATTCAGAGCCGTGGATTGAATACAAATCTGAAATTTCGAAGGCCAGAAGTCCCGAAACACTCGCAACATACAGCCTCCGAAAAGCAACAACACTGATAACTAGTACCACTCAGTTCTTCTACTAATCTTATATAGTGTGGTCGCTATTCCGCACAGCAACAAATATATATCAATTTAGTAAATACACATATATAATATTGATTATATGGTGCGTAGTATACATTAAATTCGAGGAATGGCAACACACGGTGAGTTCTTACCTTCACATCATACAAAGGTAGTTCCTCCTCGCCGTACTGAGAAGTTCCCGGGAGGGCCTATTTCTCAAACCTATCTACCCGTATATAGTAAGGGAACGAAACGAGCAAACAAGCAACATTCCTTTATGAATTTTACAACTTTTTCATCATGAGACCTTTTAATGGCATTATGCAACTTTATACATTACTATACTTATTAAAGGCAAAAAATTGTGCGAACTATCGAACGAAAAAAAATTGCCGAACAGGCGAGCAAGCTTTTCTCTTTGAATGAAAGGATGAAATCCCTGTACCGTTTTATTTGTGTATGTAGTTTAACGAATTTTCTCCTCATCGTATTTTTGAGCAGAGATATTAGTTTAAATAAAAAATTCCTGCCCCTATGAGTACTCTTGGTTCAAAAATAAACGTATCCGCTGCAAAGCAAAATCAGTCAGTAGTGGTGTTTGCTGGTGTTGGTGGGTATAATTCGTGCCTACATCGCCCTACAAAACATCAGCTTGAAATGATAAAGCTCAAAGAAAGTTATCTCATTCCGGTAACAATCAGTGGATGAAAATGAAAAGTATCGACAAAAAAAAAGAATTCGAAGAGAGAACTCGATCAGTTTCCCACCTTCTATTGGATTTCATTCATTCTTTTCCCTACCAACAATGATCTACGCATATTGTCACCATTTCACTTTCAATGAAGTTGTTGGTCTCTCTTCGCACACGGATGTCTTAGCTTATGGAACGGAAAATAGACAGCTTCTCCAGGGGAACAATCAGCCAACGCTAACGACACGTCAAGGAAGAGCCACTTAATTAGTGGAATGACGTCTGCGTTGGTGCAATTTTCGCGTATATGAGAGAAGCTATGACGGCGTCGTTGCCGACATTTGATTATGGCATTAGGGATACGAATGGGTGGCTTGAAAACGAGGCAGAATGAAGAAAAGGTGAGAGACACAGCGAAAAATTATGTACGAAGTCGAATTAAACCACTACTGTAACGTGGCGGCGGCGCCAGTTGAAATTGTTAGGGTAAACGCGAATAACGGATTGTGAGCGTTAAAAATATAGTGTGCAGTAAGCAGCGTGAGTGTCCTTTTCTCCAAGATTTGGGATTAAAGACCCGAAGAACCCATACTACCTCCTCGACAAATCAGTGGCGTTTGTACTCTGTACTCCTTTCAGTTCCCCTCCATGGGTTAATGCCAGTTCCTATTCAATTCCCACATCACATGGAGGACAAGACACATCGAAAATAGCATTTGAAAGCAGCGTCCACAGAGAATCTGTTTCTGGGAGAACTCGTACTCCCCGTAACGACGCTCCAATTTACGCAGGCTACTTCCAGCAATGTGCGGCACTCACGTTCCGTGACGGGACCCACAAACGTTTAAGGGAAAGCACGCCTATGTTTCTAAGAATTCCCTTGTGTTTTGCACAATTTTACAAATGAATATCAGTTCTTCGTCCCTCAAATTCCTAATGCTTAGATCTATTTATTTGGTCGATTATATCAGTGACTTGAAAGAAGGAACAACAAAAATAAAAATACAAAATTAATTTGTTTAGCGTCCCTTTGGATTCCTTGATACGGTAAATTGTCAAGCACCAAAGTCCCCGTGAACACATCCTTTGAGTAAGAAGAGCAAAAAACACAGAAAGGTGATGTACGTGCAAGCTCGATGCTGCGGCACTGGGCAAAGCAACATCATGTACCTGTAAAAAATCGGATTCCCTTACTGCTTCTGCTTTGAAGCAATTCGAGAGATCGTTAACAGCGACGATTGGAATTGCGAACAATTGCTCGCATTAAGCCGTGCAATGAACAGCCAACAGCTTCGAGCATTCCTTGAAAACCTGCTGAATTGGCGTCAGAGCAGGGCCCGTAGTAATCCCCCATGTGAGTTGAGTTGAACTCAATTCGCAGGTCACTCCTCAGAAAGTGAGTTCACTGCAAATGTGAGCGAAGCCCCATGCACGGGATGCTACGCTCTCCTGAGAAACGACCGCGAAGCGATTGTCATTCCGAAGTCAACTTACCCGGTGAGTTGACCTAGCTAGTTGACTTCGGAATGAAGGTCAGAGAAAAGGCAAAATAGTGCGCAATGTCGCGGAGAGTGTCGTAAGTTGTTCCTACTCAACTTACGAAAAAACCGCAGCGACATGCAAAATTGCGTCGGTAAATTGCACACTTTGGTGTGTCGAGGAAACTCGTCAATAGTGATGGGGCCTCTGTTGAAGCTGAGACATTTGTGAATCAACCGTGGTTAGTATTCTCCCTAGAATGAAGGATGGGGTTTGCACGCTTGCCACTATGGAAAGAATAGTGAAAATGGCCACGAGAAGCTTACACATAAAGTGATGTGGAAGAGTTTTCCGCTCTAACCCTTCTCTGGCCAATTTGGGTTGGCATATTTGAATCAATTCTTAACATTCCTCTCTTCTAGAGTGCTCTTTATTTTCTTCCAAGTACTGAAAAATCACATATGGTTCTTTTTCGTTGACCTAGTCCTTCTTCGAAGTTGCTTTCGATCATTGAGATTCTCTTACGTTCAAGGTGCCAGTTCTTGATCTGAATCCACCAGTTGTCGGGCCTGGGCCCGACAACTAGGTCTGGAATTGCGTAGAGCTTATAACAAAGAAAGGATTCAAGCCGTTGCAGGAAACTCGACATCACCAGCGGAAAGAAGAACGATATTCCCGCAGGTAATCCCTTAAGGTGTAGCTTTTTAAAACTTTCGTGATGAACTAGGAGCTTTTGAAGTTGGATTTGTTTTAGCAAACACAGGCGACTAAAACATTGAAGAGTAAACTGTCTCATGACGCCATCAACGATAGCATTATGGATATGCCTGCTCCCAAGAAGAGCAATAAGGCTTGTCAAGCTGTGGGCTTGCAAAACGGTTACGTATGTGGAATTGGATTGCGCTGACGAATGCGATGAAGATAGCTTCATTTTACGTGCATATCTCCTTTGTCCACATCTAGTGAGTTTCCAATCATTCTGGCATGGTGGCCAAATTTGCATTGCTTTCTTATTTAACTTGATTATCACCGCGGGTTCGATTTTTTTATTGTAATAGCGATTGGTGAGTTTGATCTTCATGCCGTTTCACTGTCTCTTGCTTCTGACAGTCAG
The DNA here is from genome assembly GCA_000816745.1 of Ancylostoma duodenale. NCBI lineage: Eukaryota > Metazoa > Nematoda > Chromadorea > Rhabditida > Ancylostomatidae > Ancylostoma > Ancylostoma duodenale. The sequence continues at coordinate 33,983 of KN726459.1, forward strand.
CGATCGTGGAGCTGTAGACATTGTATCCTCATTTTCCGGTTTTTCTTTATAGTTTTTGATTCTATTATAGAATCGTCATCTCCTAGTGTACCGTGTTCATGCTGATAAAGTCGAAAATTCCATTCCAATTCGTTCCCTACTATTCATGGTGAGTGACAAAAATATGTTTTCAACAGCTTCATGTTGACAATCCTACCTTGGCTCCTACCTTTTAAAGAAACTTTGTTCAGGTTGGACCCACGATTTCCTGTCGCATGCCTCCTAGTATAGCACTGGACAAAACAAACGGAATTGTAGACGCAGCTATTGGTTCTTTAAATAGATAATGGGAAGTCTAAAAGTTAGGTGCTTTGGTTTCACCAATTTTCTCCAGCTACTCGCTTTTTATTCTTGTGCTCCACTATTTCCAGTGTGCACTGCAGCAAGCTGCGGTGACAATTCCTCAAGTACAGTGCCGTAGATCCGCCTCGTCCTCAAGGCGCACCGTCTGAGATCACACGTGGCGTCCTGCTGGCGATCGATACTCATCCGGTTGGCTACGGGAATGCTGCCAGCAGGACGCCAGGTGTGATCTCAGGTGGTGCGGGAGGAGCACGGGGCGGATCTAAGGCACTATATGATTGTTCATCTTACTACTATCATCTTACATTATCGATTGTAATTCATTATTTTTTGTTTGTAGTGCATTTACCCCGAGGTGTTCGGATGTACTCCTCCACTTTGTGAATTAAAATTGTTCCAAACGTTGCAGTATTTGTCTCTCTTGAGAAATTCTTGAATTTTTCCAGATTAGATAGATAGACGGTTATAAATCATCTGTTCTTTGTTGTTGTTTGAGCAATTTGAAAGAGCGCCTTGTCCCCAAAGGAGAGAGCTTGCAGAGATTGGTAAGATAGTATGTATAGTTTGACACTGTATCAGCAAACATATCACTACACATCATAGTGACATCATTTTGTGAAAGTATCTAAATCGACGGAGCAGTTGTTTGATTGCTTAAACGCCAAAAGTTTGCGGAACTCTGAGAAAGTATTCCAGGTTGTACAGCATGGCTAAATCTCGATCGGTGAGATGATTACAAAATCGTTCAGGCGCTATACCCTCAGAACCATGCATGTTGTCGTTGGCTAACATTTTTGGACCTCCCCTCCTATATGCTGTGGGAATAGTTCCGGTGACATTCTACTCGATGTCAAGGATGATAAATGGATAATGGAAGTTAAAATTAAACTTACGTCGAATATTCAAACAAATTATCCCGACTTCGCACCTTTATGATACCAATGATTAAAAAGAATGTGTGAACTCATTTCCTGGGTTGTAGATATGACCAGATTCTTGACCTAATCGTCACGCTGATTCCACTCATGTTCGATAAGACGCATAAAACTCCGTTTTCGGGGATTAAATTTCTCGGAGATTTCGGGCTGAAACTTTGCATAGAGGGGTTATTTGAGGTGCTGAACACGAATATCGTATCCTCTATGCAAAATTTGAGAGCATTCTGTGAGATACCGTATTTACGGTGCACCTACCGTAGCCCTACAAAAATGAGGTTACGATACAAAATGGATACGATTTTCGTGTTCAGCATACGAAATAACACCCCTATGCAAAGTTTCAGCCAAAAATTTTTCTGAAGATTTTTGGTCGGTGAAAGTGGGATAGTACCGATTTTCCAGATGCGGTTCAAGAGAATCCTATAGGAATTTTATCACTGCTAAAGACGTCAGATTCAAACAGATTCAAAGTTTGAGACTTGAAAGATTGAGTGCCGGCCGATAGAGAACCTCAGGCCGGCAAACGCAACTGTGGTACGTACCCCGATCAATGGTTGCCGTGAGCTGACTTCAACTCGGCCCCTTCGCGCCACAGCTCGACTCAAAGTTGGCTGCATGAAGTCAGCTCACCGGAGGGATTACTACGGCGGCAGGTTTCCAAATAATGGGCAAGGAAGAACAGTTGCCTCGCAACAGCTCCGGGTCACAAGTGATATCGAGCACCAGGGGCCGTATGCATGTCTCAGTCTCGCGGGGCAGGGGAAACCGTACCACTCCCAGCGGGGATGTTCCCGGCGGGAGTAGTACGGTGGTCCCCGCGATGCAAACCAAACGGGAACGTCCCGCGAAAAAAGAACGATTGGTGGTGATGCTCGCAGGGCTTGCTAGCACATGTACAACAACGTCCCGTTGTTCACCCGTTATTTTATGCATACCACATTAATTTTTTTATAATTTTCCTCAAAAAGTCCTCAAAATCAATTATTGAGAAGTCTTTGCTCCTTTTGTGTAATAATTATTCGTTTCAAAATGAATCTGAAACGTTTCACAAACATGTAGGCTCGGACATGTTGCTACAGAATGGATCAGGCCAAACATGTTCAAATACATAGCTAGGCACCAAGTTAATTAATCTCTACTGAGCATGTGGAATCAATGCCTTTTTTGAAATGAATGCCTTTTTTGAAATGCCTTTGACACGCGGTTGTACGACAGCTAAAAGGTGCGATGTTACTGATTTCTGTGTAAAACAATCAGTAATCAACGCAAATTTGTGAAATAAGGCACAAAGCACAACATATCACTTCAAATATTATGCTTCCCCTTGCTCCGGAGTAAGCGGAAGAATCTCTCGCCGCTGAGATAGGGATACGGTATCCCCGTGAGCATGTGCATCGCGGGGAACCGCCCGTCTTCTCCCCGCTCCCCGCAGGGAGCGCCGCGGGAGACATATGCATACGCCCCCAGAGGGAGTCGCAGCTATCCCTGAAGATGACCCGAGACGAGAGAACACACACACATATGTGGCGCTGCTAGAATAAACAACTGTAGGTAGAGAAAATCGGATAGTAGAAGAGTTCGGAAAGGGAAGAATGCCACATACAAGGTGTAGAAAACCCTGCATTCGATCCCATTATTTTGTGAGAAATTCAAGAAATCCAGGAAGATAACTGCTTCAAAGAACCGATTTCTTCACAAGAGAAGGACCCAAAAAACGGGTTTATCAACATTTTTGTGAGGATTCATGCATAGCATTGTGAACTCTGAAGACTCTGTTCCTGTTATTCTAAAAATCTCAAAAACGATTCTGAGGTGATGCACTGCCTCTAGGTGCTTGTGAAAAGAACCGGAGAGAAAGATAGTAGCAGCAAGCATGAATAACTATCCCAGAGTCTAAAGACAAGGTAGGTACAATTCTTGCTTCAGCTATACACGAGGTTGTTAAGAGATTTATTTTGGCTCGATGTAACGACAGTAGAGTAGCGGACGACACTATAAGCTGGTAGTTCAATTCTGGTCATAAAGGCTATCGCTAGGGTGGGAGGCACATGCATAAAGTCGAATTGTGTTGTCTGCGCCACAGGCAGAGCAGGCGACTGCATCAGTTCAGGGGTCATATATCTGATCACTTGCGTTAGCTGTGGCGAAGAATATATTGGCGAGACAGCGCGACCGTTGTGCGCACGGATTCGAGAGCACTTGGATGGCTACACCTCTTGGCAACCACAGAAGGGTTAGACACGACGGAGTGAATTTTGAAGTTAGTGTAAGAATCCTGGCGCAAGAATCCGAAACATCAGCTCGCAAAACTCTGGAGGCTTTGCGGATTCAAGCGAAAAATCCAAAAATGAACCGCAAAGAACAATGCCTCTCTATCACACGGGAGCTCGCGCCATTTTCTTATTTATTCGCCATACATATTTATTCATATTTTGGACTGCTCTTCTGATCCAAAGGGATACGGTATCCCCGTGAGCATGTGCATCGCGGGGAACCGCCAAAGGAAGCGTCCAAGTTATTCGCTTAAGTGGACCGTGAGCGATCGGTAGCGTCACATCACTGCTGTCACACAAAAAAGGTGAGCATTGGTATGTGAGCTAGATCTGTGATGAAAAATAGACATAGAGTTTTGTTTGTGGGGTTCTGGAGAGACTTGATCGGATAGTTGGCTTGTCGAATCGCCCGTTCCAGGCTCTGAAGGCGGCGATTTGCCTGAACGTCAGCCAGAATAAATCTCTTAACAACCTCCTGAATAGCTAAAGCAAGAATTGAGATATCAACTGAATATGCCGAAGTCTATCAGCAGTCG
>KN726459.1:38476-48896 GCA_000816745.1 Ancylostoma duodenale
ACCCCGTGCTTTACCCGGGCTGCTTGCCACTGCTGCAGCCATGGCCAACAACCAGGGTAAAGCACGGGGTGCGATTTGGAGTACGGACCCCTCTTTTGCTCTCACCTGGGCCTAAAACACGCCCATGATTTCACCATTCTTAGTGGTACACGATCCTTACATTGCAATGAGCAACTAAACAACTTCAATCCCATTTTTTATCATTATTCGGGCCTTTCTCAATCTGTGCACATTCCAGACATGTTGGACATACTAAACATAACACAAAAAAGGAAGAATCAGATGGTTAGAAAACTGAACTTGTATGAAAAATCTTATACATGTTTTAACATGTTTTTACCCAAACATTCATGTTGTCACTCTCTGCTCCACCTTTGTTCCGAACGCTTTATGCGCATCCCTCTACTCCTGAATACTGTAGCGTCCACCACAGAGCAGGGGTGATAAGGGTGCGATACAGGCACCTTCTCCGCACCTGCCCTGTGGTGGAAGCTACAGTAGTCTCCTTCGCAATTGAGCGCGGAGTCGCATAGAAGCGCGAAATAGATCCACAGAGAGTTCCAGCTGATCTTCGGTACAATTCTTGCAATTTAAACGACTTTCACAAGGTAGTAAAATATAGAAAACTTACTGTGGTCTTTCTCCTGTGGCGAGCAATTACATACTACTTCTACTATTTACTACTTCTATTACTTATTAGTATCACTCTGTGTTGCTGTACCGATTTACTGTGATGGGCAATTTTTATAGTAACATCAGAGTTCGTAGAGGTGTGGAATATTTCATCCACAGCTCGCATAATGTGTCAGGGCGTGGACCCATATCTTTTGCGATGCTTCCTGAGTAGAAGTCGTCGGCCATCCTGCCGAAGTCAGCGCATACGTAAGATAGCGTAGAGGTCGCAGGACGAGAATTAATCATAAAGAAAAAAAAAACGTACTCCCCCCCCCTTGCTTTTTCGCTTTGTTCCCCTAAATAGGTAGGGATGGTTTGAAATATCGCACCTGTGCTTTACCCTGCCAACGAGTCTTGTCGTGTTCAACCGATAAGGTCAGCGGCTTCACACGTCAACTTGGGTTAGCAAACTGTTACAGACCCCGTCCCAGAGGACGGCTTTAAAGGCCGTTTCGAGACAATTTACCTATGCCGCCGGAGTCAGCGTGTCGAGGAGTTGCAGAATCTGCAATTATCTCAACCACGAATGTGAGGTGCCTTCGAGCAAGCTCAAAGAAATCGAATAAGACAAAACAGAAGGTGAAGTGGTAACATGAATTATGCGATAATCTTTATGAGCATGTATGGCACTGGAGTATGAGCTGAACCTCCTCCGGATTCCGAACCAAAACACAAAAAGGAACTCTCTGAGCCGTGGAAACGAAGAGAAAAGTTACTGAGCTGGACTTGAACATAAGAATGATGGATCCTGGTTCGGTAAGGATTCAGAAGGGCGTTCAGCTTTCTGAATCACTAGCCTTTGAGTGCGTTCCTACAATTGCATATGTTCGTGCACTACAGAAAATCATGTAGCAAATCGTAGAAACGGGGCACTCTTTCACTTGATGCCCTCTGAAACCCTAACAAGGCTTATGGGGTGAGGATAAATGTGAATCTGCTGAAATTATCATAAGGTCCAACTTTGTCGGATCAAATGTACAAAAAAATCATGGGGACTGCATCTGAAAAATAACGGTTCGCACTGTTTTCGGAACGTTTGTGAAAACAGGCACAGAGCCGACGCTATTGTTCCTCACAATCAGTGATCGGTTCAACAGTAACCAAAACACATGGATATAAACAAGATGTGATTCCGAGACCAGGAGGATCAGTGAATAGCAAATCGGCAGAAATATTATATCAACTATGGGGACGTCTAAAAAGGCTTCCGCAATAGAGTAACAATGGCATCAAACTGGTACTGTACTGAGCTTCTGAAAGAGGAATTCCATGATACCAGAAACAAGCCTTACTGGAGGTTGCGGACCAATGGATCATTGAGCCCGATCGACCACCCAAAGCTACGCGTACCTCAAGCATGTAATGAAAAAAGTGAAATTTAGAGGTGAAATTACACGTGGAGAAACCATTTACCGGTTAACATGAAGTCAAAAGGGGTTTGCCGGTCCTAATATTGATGTTAAGCAATAAGATCTTTGAAAACTGTACTCAGTTAATTACATCACTACAGTTGCTCCCTCAAATAGTCATGAAAACGTAATGTGACTGGAATTCAATCAGGACTGTTATCCATTTTTGCTTGTAGGCTAACTTTTCAACGAATTCAACTAATCCAGCTGATGCAAATGTATGGAATATCAATTGTTTAGCGCCTCATTACCTTTTCGATGACACGTTCACAGAAAAACAAGTTCGGAAGCTATACAGTCACTCATGTGACAGTGCACATGTCTGGAAAGTTGTATCTGCTCACTTGAGACTATGCGAATCCGAATGAGAGGGTCTGCTATCTTCACCTAGATTCACAAGTTCAAAATAATCAAGCGAAATATTACATTACAATTCATTAAAACAGGTAGGATTCCGCCACTTTTTTGACTTTCTAAAGTCCAGTGCCCACATTTGGTCGTGATGAACATGCCGTAATCCAAATTCTAGAGTTACAAAAAGAAATTAAATAACTACAAAATGCTGAACGAGCAACTCACACTGGTCCTCGAGCAGGCATCCGTCTTTCTCGACAATCGGCGAAGAGTGGGATGCCGACGACTCGCCGGTGACGTCACGTACATCTGCAACAGAACGAGGATTACATCCAGATGCGCTCTTGGGAGAAGAAGCATGCGGAGCTGGAGCTATTTTTATTCGACCATCGAGGTTAGCACCAACAAGAGAGGATCTGTTTTTGAACAGAATCATAGGAGAATGTAATGAATTTTTTTCTATATATTTTTTTCCTATAAAAAGCAAGACATTTCAAAACGTCGCCCATTTTGACTTTTGTTGGCAGTGATGATAGCATTTTATTTTACTTATTTTTCTACCAAAGTCTTGGTAGGATACTCAGGATGTAAGGATATGTATATCATGAATCACAGTTGTTGTGTTATTTTAAATGTTACTCATGAAGAAAAATTCGGGAGGGTAATGGTAGAATGCTCGGGAACGTGGCAAAGCCGAAGCAGTGAACTAGATGGGAAATTAAGCAGATTTTCTAGGATCTTTCCGCAATTCATGAGATGAATGATCAGTAGCGACTTTAAAAAACGAACAAGGAGCGACAGTGTGTGTTACAGGGAGAGAAAAAACGGAACAGAAACGATCGCTGTTGATTTAGTGACCATTTCACGGACTTCACGGAAGTCTTGGTTAAGGCTTCGTGTCAATAATTCCTTTCTTTTTTGCTACCCTGCATTCCAAGTAGGTTGCGGGACTGCATACAATGCCGGACGTTTTATATGCCCACTGCATCGCTCACATGATTTACAACGGTCAAACATACCGAAAACTCCTTCCTTTACAGTGATAAGTAGTGGATATGAGCTGAAAATCTTCACAGGGCATTGTACAAACCTTACAATGACCAAGTATGGGCCATAACTTGTGCGGACATATCAATGATAAATAACGTGCGCAGAAAATAGGACATACCCGTGTACTGTACACAGAAACTGCTCTGTGCAATGGTGCTCAGAGCACCAGCCTAATAAACAAGGACAGAATAGAACAGACTGAAGCTTGTAACTCAGAAGAGCGTTGAACTTCATGACAGACTTGGAATGTGGAAGTAAGCAAGTGTGTATGGTACTGCATAGGCAAGTGAGTGGTAAATCAGCATTGTAGTTAAATATTGCGGAGCTGTCTTTGCAAAGCATGATCATTAGATGATGGAACGTCAACAGAAGTATGGGATAGATATCTAAATAAATAAATAGATAATTGTAGCTTGCAAGTTCCTGGGCGTATTCCTCAACAAGGAGACATAAATCCTGCACGACTCTCTTAGAAAGGTGAAATAGTGCAGACATACATAAATCCAACCATTATGTCAATCTGTTATGTACTCCACTTTACCTTCCGGAGGAGTCCCAAACCATATGAAGCAACCTCAGGACATTGCCAATCTGCAAGCCAATTCCTAGAAATATTATTCGTCTCTGCGGCGGGTGGTGTACAGAAATATTATTCATCTCTACGGCTGGTGGTGTACATAGTAGACAAAAGCTGTGTACCACCAGACAAATTGTCTTCAAACAAAAAGCTCTGAATAATATATCGAAGGGACGAACTGAGAGAAGACGCACGGCCTTCGCCTGAATTATTTATCGCCGAACGTTCTAAGTGAGACATTTTCATCAGTTATGCAGAAATAAGCACTGAAAAGGCTTGCTCGTTCTGAGTACGCATACATAATAACTATATTCATCTGTTGCACGAGAGTGAAGTTGTACGATGTACACATGGGATGCACGTTCCGAGGCATGCTGTTGACGTTACACCAAAAATTACTTCCGAGTTCGAGCAGGAACCACAAGGCATAGCCCCTCGTATCAATAGGTTCATGCACAATATCTGCACTATTTTTTTTAAATTAATGTTTAGGACGGGGATTCGCTTCCTTTTCAATCCATGGCCATAATTTACCGCAACTAAATGAGTTACAGACGATCTGTCGCGAATCGAGACGTCAGTGAGCCCAGTAGGTTTGTCCACCCAATGACACACGTACTACATGTACGGAGAAAACACTAAATCAATCGAAGATAAAACGTCATCCTTAGCCGGAACAGCCACTAATGGAAGTGGGTTAACACAAGCTCAATGAGGATTTATTAAGCCTGATGTCAACGCTGAGTGTAACAAGTTCGTTAAACGGTCAATGAATTAGAGGATTAACCAGCTAGAGTTTACGAACCAAAATGTAGTAGCGTGACGATGTCATATATGGTTTTGATGCTATAGAAATAAGGAATAAATGTAATAAATGCAATGGAAGGAAACAATCAATAAGAAGAATGATTGAAGAGGAAAATGTCAGAGCAGACGAAAAGCTTTCGTAGCAAAACTAAGGTCGCCTCGAGGCCGAACGCTTCGACAGTCAATAGTGCGGATGTGGTCAAACTCAGATCACAGCTACCTTTGGGACGATCACGGATACGGTGCCCAGGCCGAGCTGTTGATCAGAGCGATCACTTCGCTACACGAACAGCGTTCCAAACGTTCTTTTTTTTCGGAATTGGTGCGAACACTGTAGGTTCCTTCGTCGGCTGAGACGGATGCGGAGTGATATATGGTGACATGAATCTAGATGAGTCGAACGAATCTTCGAACAACTTATTCTACTGAAGAAGGCTTGAAGCAGAGGCTACCAGAATAAACGTGACCTTAAATGCACCGTACCATTTCTTGAGATTTTCATATGATAAGAATCCTTGAAGCTGATGATAGCAATGGTATACATGATTCCGTGCGAACTTTTGAACACCTCGTGGGCGGGGCTGGGGGGAGGATGGCTAAGGCAGCAGGTTGAGGTTTCTCAATAATACACTCCTAGAAGGGCACCTTCCGAGAAATTCCATCTTGCTTTTCACAGTTCCCCGTCATGCACACTCTAACAGGATGGGAGCACCACTTCTTGTTTGACCAGCAAAGGAGTGTATGGTGCGAAAACCTACCTGTCCCACAAGGCCCGGAAAGTAGGGCTTGAAAACCGGTTTTTCGGCAGTATTGCGTGGAATCAAGTGTACCTTTCTGATCAGGAGCTCCTAGGTTTCCTCCTTCCATTTGAAAACTCTAACGTGGAAAGGTTTTTGCATGGCATGCGTGACATCCAAGAAATATTGAGCGGGAACATAAGTTAATGTTGTCTTAAATTCAGCTGCAGTTTCCCCCTCTAAATCACAATTATTCGGTATGTTGATGCATACCTTTAGCACCTTCGCGACCTTACGCTTTTGCATGGCGTGTCACGTGGGACACGCGCGTTTGAACACGCGTGGGTCCCGTGCTCAACCGCTTGAGCACGTGGTCCCACGTGGTAGGAATTTTTCCTCTGCCGCATAACACTTTGAATTTGCGCAAACCTTTGCCCGAAGGTTTTCTTTTTTGTGATTGACAAGAGTGTTCCCAAATGTTTGTCGTCTATTCACTGAGTACTGATTGAGCCTTCTTTTCCATATTTACCGTCCTTTTAGTAGTTCGTTTCAACCACGTTGTAAAAATGTTTGAGAGAATGTCTGCCCTGCCCACTTCGTGTGTAGAAGGCTTGAATATTTGTTAGTATCCTACTGTATAGGATTTTGCTGCTTCACAAAAATATGGCTCCGAAAAGAGCGTGCTCACCCGGTTGAGCACGCGGTCCCACGCGTCACACCATGCGTGTCAACCGGTCGAGCACATTGTCGCGAATGTGTTAAAATGCCGTTTTCTTTGCCTATAAAATGATGCCATCCCTCTGTTCAAAAACTCTAAGATGTGCTTTGTGTCAGGAAGAAAAGTAAGGAGACGTCGGGAAAACATATTCCAAACCGCCCTCTCTGTGTACTACTCCATACTATCCATGTGTGAAGGTAATCCAAGCTTCCTGATGGATCCATGCTTAACGTAAACGTAGAAGCCAATATTTCTGAGCAGTAGCTCGGTATATCTTTTCCATGCCCCAAAAGTGCATATTTAATTTCAAACGGATCGCACGTTCGGTTCAGCCGTCTGACTTGGATGAAGAACTGGAGATGGTTTGATAGCATCCTAACCATCTACCGTAACGTAATTTTCCTTAAATTTACCATTTGAATTAGCCATTGGGCAAAAAACGAGCCATATCACAACGCTTCCTGCCTATTTGATCAAAATCGATGGCTTCCCACCCGTGATTGAAAGGAAAAGGAAAATATTGTCCACTTATACTGCTGTGCCTCAGAGGTTGTTACGGACGCGTTTTTATTTTGCCTGACTTTTCGACCTCACTTCGTTTTCAGAGGCCTGGAGGTGGTCCAAGGTGATCTACTTTTACAAGCTAGCCCAACAAACACTTCGTTTCCCAGTGCTTCCATATCGTTTTAATTAGAGCTCTATGAGATCTCAGTTGAATGTGGGGCTTACCAAATGTTGCACGAAATCAGTGGAGAAAGTCTTACCCTTCAGCAGAGTAGTAAGAATAGACCGTTACTAGCGAGCGAACAAGGGCAACTCGGGCAACTCAGAGAAACATTGTTTTGATGCTGTCTTGACATTTTGCTTTATTTATCCTTAATTATATTTCTTGGCCTCAACGGCACGATTTTTCTCCCCACTTTCGTGTCATATGCTTGGTTCTCCGTTGATATATTTCCATTTATTTTCAAAGTCCTAAAAATGTATTAAGATATGAAGGAGTGGGCATACGACCCGCGCCAGTCGACGGCGTGTTAAGTCGTGCGCCTACTTAGGAGGTGCGAATTACCCGAATCCGGTTATCCTTTTATCCGTTACCCATAGGTTTTGGCGTACACCGTTATCTGGATGAGGGTAAAATTGCTGGACTTTTAATTCGCACCTTTTTCTAGGAGGTAGTCGTCATTTACAGAAAGAACATTTGTGCTACGCATTCTAGCCCCTATCCGTCAAGTTTTGTAGATTCTTGCAGGAAAGTAGGAGAAGATAGTCTGGGCGTTTGCTCTAGGCCAAAGCAAATCTTTGTTCACGTTTTCTAACTTATATTGGAGGTGTTGTCCTGCACCATGAATTCCTAACCCTGTTCTTTGCAGTTTTCTTTAATCACCCTCTGTAGCTGATAACGGTCACCATCGACCCTTCCCTGGAAGGTTCCCACAAACTCCGCCATGCGTACAGGCGCACCCATAGTGTTCATTGTTGCCTGGCACATGACAATCTACAAATACTTCGGGTACCTTTGCACCCGACCTTTGAAAAAAGTTAATGAAGCTCTAGAATGCAAAGCTGAGAGCGAATTCTAACGACGTTTTTATGAAAGAAAAATGACCGCGCAGTACCCCCGCAACGTAGTGCCAGATGTGGAATCAGTGCACAGAGCGTAACCGCGTGGTTTCGCTGCATTAGTTTCTTATCGTCGGCAGGTGTACACAGTGGGAATGATGATTATGAAGCTGCTAAACGATGGAATAGGAATTGGAAACGATGAATTAGGATGTGCTTGAAATACGAAGGGTGTACTTCCGGAGACCACCATATTAATAAGCCTCTTTCCTAATCTTTTTCTTTCTTTCGTATTCTTATAGGAAAAATAGTACTCGAAAAACATAGGGTTGAGCTGCACTGCGAGGGCACAGTGGTGGCCGGATGGGATTGCTCGTATGGCTTCAGTACAAGAACGTGGAACCATAACCAGCACAGTAATGAGTAGCGAAGGATTGGGTGCATATGGTCGACCGAAAACAGTCTCGAAGAGGTTTCAAAGTCCATCAATTGGAAATTTTGAGACAACCATTTTTGAGCTAAAGGTACCATTCATATTTAGCATGGGTGGTACTAAACCTACTGAAAAGTTGATCGATCATCATGACCTTTCGCAAGACATCATCGGTGACACCGATTTTCTGGTGGGTGATTTTGCCTGTTCAGCCCTTCACCTTTCCACATCAAATCCCGTTGTAGTCGCACGGGAACGGTAGAACGACGAACTTCCTTCAAAATTCGGTCCTTTCGAATCATTAAAGTGGCGGGAACCCGGTTATTCTTCTCATGCCCTCCGTCTGCTCACGCAAAGGAGATGCCAAAGTCAGCACCCGCTCACCCGCTCACAGGACTGATCGCTAATGAAAATGGCGATATAGTTTATTTATGGGCACGGAATTATATTTTTGAGCTTAACACATCAAAGTTAGGTTATGCGGGAAGAGATGGGTCGCTATGGTCACATACTTTTGAAAAATCCTCTTTATGGATTGACTATAAATACCAATTCGATCCGGCGAAGAACCTGATTTCGACAGGCCCTTCAAGTCAGTAAACTTTGACTATATTCAGTTAGAGATGATTGGGAAATTCAAGCACTCATTAAAATTCCCCCAAATAAAGAGAAAGAACTCAAATAAACGGAATATCTCCTATTACTTTGAATGGTTATCGCCGTCATTTCCCACCATCAGTTTCCTAGCTTGGGTAATCGAGGATCGCAGCACACAGACAATTCATGTTTATTGCACTCAGGGTGCGCTAATGACAAACACAGAAACTGTAACTGACAAACGACAAAACAGGGTAAAAAAAACACAAGGATACAAGTCAACCCTCAAATCAAACAAGCTCAAACTCGAAAATATCAGAAGAGAGCTTTTTTCAGATAACATACCGTGAGAAAAAGCGCTGCAAACCGTTTCGTTTAAATAGGCATGGGGATAGTGCGATATAAGTTACGTTGAATTAAGAAATGTCAACCGGATTGAAACCCGTAAATCTGGTTATGGGTATTCGACAAAGGATATGCTTGGGTTGGTTCGGAACTCAAGGTTGAGGCATGCAAGCCATAGAAGGGGATTGCTCCATGTACCTATATCAGCTAGCAAGATGTCCTCATTCTTCATGGAAACTCCATGGAGAGTCCTGGGAACCTGCAAGAACCTCGGCAAACGGGTATACTAGCTCACCCCGTTGGACTTGTAGACTTGGTAGGAACAAAACGTCCGAATACTTGCAGTTCTCGATCAATTTCAGCTTTTGTGAAACGCAGGACTAGACAACCCAAGGTGATCCACTGGAACCGCTTAGACCTATGCCAGCAATTAACGAAAAAGGAGCAGTAGAGAACTTCGAAAAGTGTATGCTCCCCAGCAGATATGAAAAAACACAATAAAATTGAAATCCGGTGTAAAAATGGTGGATGTTGATGATAAGGCAAGGCGACCACTTGGCAGAAGCAGCTGAAAAACGTGAAAATGTATCATGCCTTATGAGAATGGAGAAAGAAGAAATCTCGCACGAAAAATGTTAGCATTACGTGACGACAGTACCTCATGGGGTAGCTTTTGTAGCCACCGAGCACCTCGGCAGAAAAGAGAATGAGAGTTCTTAGCTCTGTGGAGAGCTTCTGATCGGCCATATATGGGAGCGAACCTCCAGTATTTGCTAGCTCTTAGTTTGACATTCATACGAAGAACTCGAAAGCAGAACACTAGATCATTTAGAGTCCTATGATACAGCAAAATCTTTAATCCTAACTTATTCGTTCGTTCTCTATAACCAGGCAACGTTAGCGGGTAGTTGGGATCAGGGAAAACTCTGTAGAAGACTATCCTGGTGAACACCTTTTGTACCCTTCCGACTGTATTCTGTAGCTTTTTGGTGTAAGGATTCCAAATCTGGGAGCCGTATTCTAAATGCGGAAGCCTATAACTTCTGTATAGTTCCAAAATGTATTGCCACAATTAGATCGAACGCTCCGAAAGATGGTGAACACTGTAGCGGAAGCTTTCTTTACTGCTACGTCAATGTAAAATTCAAAATTTAG
>KN726460.1:0-14091 GCA_000816745.1 Ancylostoma duodenale
TTGAGTTACATTGCTGGGATCAGCATGGCGAGGTCTAGGATATGTTGACCTCCAACACGCGAAACGAGGTGGGACCATGCCTTTAAAGGAAATGAGCACCCCCCTACTTGCTGTCATTCTCTCCTCACTTGCTGCTAGGAGGGTGGGACTTCATCGGCACGTGCGGGGAGGTGTAAGTGGCCTCAGGCTTACGTTGTTCGATCTGCGTTCCTGCTGCACAGCATTCTTCCTCAAACGCAAAGGTTTACAATTTAGTGGTATCGATACCGTACAGGGTACAGAAGCATTGAAACAGGGGTATAGTCCGTTTCAAAAACGACAATAGTTGAACATTTGTGCATACCTTTTACATTTCTCGCCTACCTCTCCGGGTACAGCACTATTTCTCACGTCCTCTCTTTCTCTAATATCTCCACAACTATGTTCCCCGGCGAAACAGACTATAATTCAATGGTTCAATGGTGAGCACAGAATCAGAAGCCATTTGTGTTTGAACGTGTGCACCTGCAGAGGTACGTATAATACACGCTTTATTTAAAAATCTTTATGTAACAACAGTGCGCGAGAACAAACAATCGAAACAAACGATTTCAGGATATGTACAGTCGAAGCACCACGCTTCTGCACATTGAGAAAGACGTCTCCCTGTGCAAATCCGCAATTTAGGAACAAGTTATTAACGCATCCAAGAGATATTATAACTAGAACACAAGCTTTAACTAGAGTTATGCTATTTAACTGGATCGGACTGGACTCAAAAATTTACAGTGGATAAAATTTTCGGTGGCAGTTGTCACTTTCGTTGCCACCACACAAAAACACATTACTGTTAGTATTAAGTCAGCTGTTTTACGGATTTTTAATAAACTGTACAGAACATTCGAAAAAGAGAACCTAGGCTTCTCGTAACGGCGACTAGTGAGAGGAACTATTATTAATTACTACAGGAAGAGAAAAGGCAAAGATCAAAAGGCCTACAGTCTGCCAAACGCATTCACTACGTTCTACTGCAGAATTTATCCGGGTGCTGGGACTATTTTCAACGCAGCCTTCATTACTCAAAGGAAATCCGGAGCCCATTAGGTTTCTTGGTGCCATGGAACAATATACAGTCCTTCTCAAAAAGATAGACGAACTCCGCAACTGCGCAAACGCGGCGGGACCTGAACGAGCGGTGCGGAGACAGCATTGCCCCAAGTGAAAGGGTCGAGTAGGTCCCGCCACGATTCTGCGACCGCGAGTATATGAAACCGCACGCGCTATCGATCTATCTTTTTGATAAGGACTGTACGGTCGCAGATAGAAATAGCTCAAAACGCAATTTCACTAAAGTGTCGGCTCGAAAGGCTACGAAGGACGTGTTATTAGTACAGTGGGTAGAAATAACCATACCCTACAGTTACAATTCATCCAGAAAACGATCAGTATCATGGGATTTTAGCGCAACTTAATCGCCTTTGACAATTTTAGGATAACCCTGATAGCTCCCCTCGGGAAACATAACCTCTCATTTGAAAAAGTATATTTTATCGATATAAATGTGCGTTTTGGGCTAATTCCTTCTATGAACATATATGACTTCATGAAATAATTAAAAATGGGCAGAATCCAGACTTTCGAATGAGTGCTGCTTTCTTGCAATTGAGTACATTGGAACCACACAGCTGTACTTCACGCGCGATTTCGTAAGGGGTTCCTTTGAAAAGACTAGCATTTTTCTACCAAATTCTTAGGGTAATTAAGTCGTGAATGTTGAGCTGTTGTTAGGAGCACTCTAGTTTTGACATAAGCTCGTCCATAACAGCTGCCGGTGCATCGTCTCGAACAGGTTCCGCGCCAATGATGAACCCAAGAGTCCGGTACTTTTGGTGATCGTTGTAGTCCTGAAAATATGAAATCAATTGCTGTGGTTACACAATAGAACTGGAAGCTTGTCCTTGGAGCACATTTCACAGTATTTTTCCTAGTTCAAGGTTGTTAAAGCTCATTAAAGCATCATTTGGTTCATAAATTTCAAAAATAGTGTGATTACGCAAAAAAAAGTCTTGCGAGACTGTTCAAAGATAGTTATGACTTAATGAGGAATATTTACGCCGTAATTTCTATGGCCAGCTTGTGGATCACGATGGGGCAAAACGGGGCGGGGTCATATCTCTGTGACTGGACCATCCAAAGGACGAGCCAATCACAGAAACACAACCTGCCCCTTTTCGCCTCATCATGACTCACATCATGAAAAATATGCGGAAGAAATTTATGTGGTTTTTACGAGTTTCAACAGAATAAGAAAATATTGATTAGTGTCGTGTGAGCAAAACTACTACCTTTCTTCATTTTCAGAAAGGATCGCTCATGCATAGCATGAAATCAAGAAAAATTGAAACTATGAGCTATTCTCACAAAGTACAACAGCTTTAAAATTACTGAGTAATTTTGCACCTACCCGTATTTGCACTGATTTTCCAGTATCTCGTTCCCAGATCACGATCTCTTCTCCTTCTTCAGATTCCGAGAATGTCTTCGCAAAAAACCGTGCCTTCTTGCCCTTTATCATCTCCCGATGCTCGTGTACTAAAGCCAAATAACAGGCGGCAAGGCTTCCAATGCGACGATCCCTCCTCCAGGTTATCTAAAGAAATACCAGTAACCCTGCAGGTCAATCGCATGTAAAATATTTACTTATTTATTTATTCAAATGCACTCAGTGTGCTTCATTAAAATGAAATAAAACAAAAAAATGGAACAGCACAAATATGACACTCAAATACATATACGCTACGTTATTTGTTGAGACATTGGCTGCACCTCGATGCATGCGAAAGCCATAGCCTGAGAATATAGATAGAGGACTCCTCCAGGCAGATCCTGCTTGCGATGCTCAAACATAGAATATCGCACCCCTTGTCGCTGTTACTCAGTTGCTATCGATTTAGATATGTATCGATTACAAATTAGGGTGTTGCAGCGAACGCAAGCGACGCTTCGCCCGAAACCGATAGGTACCAGGGTCGATGTCGCCGGGCGACGACGACATTGAGTACTATTCTTCATGCGGAGCATAGAAAGCTCAAACGCAATGTGTTGATAGATACCTGTAGATGAGGAGTGGTCCTTGCTGATATGCTTGCGATAAACATGATCACATCAGTATCTTTAGGCTTTGTACATGAGAGAACACCAATTTTTCGAAGGGTTGGAGCAGACTGAAATACTGAAGACATCCGCAAAGGACTTTTCATTCTCTACGTAGTTAAAAGGATGCATAGAATTACAAGAGACCACAGGAGCTGATCAGACCTAATAAAGTTCGTACAAGAGGGGAGACTAATGATCGTATTTGGTTCCCTAGTCAAGAACTCTTTCCACAGCTTAAAATCCAAAAATAAAGTTCCTACCTCTGATATATGCTGTAACACTTCGCTTGTCAAAGCATCGCATTCCACAAATTTACATTCGCGAAGCACCTTGAAAGTTCCTGACATTAGCAACGTCCGGAATAAGACAATGTCTTCGACAAACGATGCCTGAAAACACGGCAAACTGAGGAATATTCCAACTATGAGAATCTCAGTGAAAAATTCAGAAATGCTGCAGCTACTTACCTCGAACTTTGTCAAAACATAGAACAAGGAAGTGGGTGGTTTTAGATCAAGGAATGGAGACCTAAAAATAAAAAGACCTCCAAAATCGCATAAAAGAATGAACGAAAAAAAAAGCCGATTATGATCTAAAACACTCACTCGAACGATTTCGGTTCAGGGTAGTTCTGCAAAACGGAGAGGTGCAGACCGATTCTTCTCCGCCGTAGCTCACAACAAATATTACATGCGATATCCAGGGATTCACGGTTGCACAGAACATTCAGAGCCAAAATGCTTAGTTTCCTGGGAAAAAATGGTTAAGCTCCTAGAAAAGCTGGTGCTCCTAGAAGAAAACGAGACTCGACTCACGGATTGAAACTGAGGAAATCTCTAATCGACGATGCAATATTCCCGTAGCATAGGTCGAACTTGATCATTTTTAGGTTCATAGCTACCTGCTCATCTTGCAGATTGAGAGCGCAGATCTTGCACATTCGCAGTGTCTATAAAAACGTATTAATTACCTTCATAGCATAGTCATTTAAGAAGGGTGTTTCCAAATTATCTGTGAATGACCACATTTTAGAGGACTGGAGGTACAGAAAGTTCCAGATGTCGAGGCCTGCTTGACGCAGCGCACTCCGCCGCGGCTCATAACTCTCGCTGTCTGCCGCACCACTGATCTATACCTACCCTCTCGCTCTTTGACCAAAGCTGGCCGCACCTCATCGTGCCGGCCTCGACAGTTGCAGTTCTCAGTGCTTATTATTCCGAGGTATATATTGAACTTTTTCCTCTGAGATCTATGGACAAGAACGCAGACAGCATTTTTCACTTTCTGCGGAAGAATTCGAACATGATAAAAAAAAGATAAATGAAAGAAGTGTGCCTATGTCCAACTCACCAAAATCGTCAGCTTTGGAAGATTGTCGTTAGATACGGTCCGTACAAACGCGTTGAAGTCCTCCGGTCTTGACATATCAGCATGTGATAAAGTGAAATACTCAAGGTTACTAAGATGAAGCAATTTCGGCAACAAAGCACGATAATGTGTTTGTTCTCGTTTCGAATAATCCAGTGATGTCACCGTCTTCGGAAGTTCGAAATCGGCTTCTGGAAATCAAAACGCTCCACACTATGAAGAAAAACATAATGTGTCAATTAGGGTCTAATTGACGGTCGCCCCAAAGCCGACTGCACATGGCTACCAGGCGATAAACCCGTTCATACGGAATAAAAGTTAATGGAGGAATAAAGGAAAATTAGTTCGTGCAAACTTACCGACACCGTAATTGTCCAGAATAAGCGTGGTAAGCTTCGAGAAATCCGGAAAAGAGGGCAGCTGAAGACCACAAGCATGAAACTGATTCGAATGTGGCCGCATATTCAATGCGGATAGATGAGGAAGTTTCTTTTGTAGGTAAGGAAGAATGTGAACGTTTGCATATGGGTAGACGTCCACACATCTGACTTCCAGAAACTCAGCAATGACGTCTAAAACGTTAATGGCATTAAACTTCTATTAACTTGAAAAGGACTTTTTTTTCAAAATTTGCCATAGCCATTGCTTTTTTTTTGCGGAAACTCCATTTCCTTGTCACATACAGAAATACGAGCTTGGAGCGTAGTACTTCGAAACGGTTTTGCAGCCTAATTATGCCATTGGTCACTAGGAGAAATTAGCCACTCATACGGCAGGGTTGCACAGCCTTTCTTGGTACAACGCTCCAAACCCCAAAAGAAAGCCATTTTGTAGCCATAGACATGTCCCTAATTTGTACTATAATAAACTATGAAACTGCAGAAAACGTACCGATGCACTTCCTGGCGAAGCCCTCCGTATGGAACCATAACTTGGCAGTATGAGCCGAGGATATATGGTGGAAGACATTACGCAGGCCATCGAAGTCTTTCACAAACGTCCCTTTTACTCTAAATTGGTTCTGGATTACCGAATTACCATCTAAGAGTTTTACACTTATTCTTTACAGTTAGCATTTTTGCAGTCACAATGGTGGGAAAATGTTAAGTACATTTCCCACCAATACGACTGCATATAACTAGTCATACCAAAACTAGCCTTTGGTATGGTAGGGCAAATAATGGACACGGCTTGGAAGAATGTGCAATACAACCAAACCACAGTACAATTTAAATAACCTAATTACGTTGTATATCGATTTTTTGCGATAGTATCCACCCAAACGCTTGGCTCAAACAGGTTTACCACTACTACATCGGCAAGCGGACAATCGCGTGACGTCAGCACACTGTGCCATCGTGAACATACCTAAACAAGCAGTTATTACCATGTAATATATAACTTTAACCACAATCAGTAATACACCGGCACGTACCCGTTCTGCTATCCCGCGTTCTTTCAGTTCAAGATAGTTGAAGATGCGGCATAGTAACTCAGTGGGTAGGAATTCGAAATGAGGCACCGCCTCAACTACTACCTCTGAATCCGCCTCCAGCTCTACCTAAAAAGAGTTTTTAAAATATGAAATGTAAGATAGCGGATATCATGCGTCGTCAAACAACGTCGTCAGACAAAAATATGTCTCAGAAGAAAAATGGTAGCCGGCCCAAGGAAGAGAAGGTGACGTCAGGTCTTTGCAGTCAGGTGACGGCCCTCTACTCTAATCCAAAGCCTTCAAGTCTCTGCTAACTTGATATCAAAGCACGTTTTCGGCAAGGACTAAGACTGATCCTACTACAGTTCCACGAGCACTTCTCCCACATTCTCTTAAAACTAGTAAGTAAATTTTGTCTAGATTGTTTGGGTTTTAGCCGTGAAGGTTTAGATAACGATTCGCCAATCTTTTCTGCATTCAAATGAACGTGAATCGAAACCTTACTATCTTCTTGCTATATTATTACCCGAGAGAGTATGCCTTTAAGGGCCCAGATGCATCCTTGGAAGGAAGGATAATCTCACACCTATGGATAATAATAATCATACCATACCCATGGGGAGCAGCTGGGTGTAGACGACGTCATGTAGGCTTAAACAAACGTGAATCGGTTGAAAAACGTTGATTGGTGCCTGGGTAAGGTAAATTTGGGCACCGCCTACCACTGGTAACCCTAATGATGCATCCGGCCCAGCTTCCAAATCGTCTACATATTAGCAGGGGCTGCATGCATCACTAACATTACCATAATGAGTTAACAACCAGCAAATTTACCCATCTTTAACAAAGGCGTCAACACGAGTACCATTAGTAATCCTAACCAGGCCCAGAAGCTAGAACAATAGTAGAATTTGGCATTTAATTATGAACTTGATAGTAGAATGCTAGAGTCTAACAGAAAACAAGAAAAAGTCGGAGTGAGGTGTAGGCCGCGCTCCAAAGCCAATCCGCAGCTGCAGGGCGGGGCGTGCTGCGACGGATTTACATCCCCCTAGCGTGCTAGTATAGAAATCGTCTTCGTGCACACGTACGCTTCGAAGCGAAGGCAGTTTCATACGATAGAGCACGGAAATATAACTACCTTGAACACTAAAATGGAGATTTTTCAGATGGAATTGTTACTCATCACAATTTAGAAAAAAAGACCAGATGAAAGATATAGAAGACCAAGTGTATCAGTGACAAACGAGTGCAAACACTTTTCCGAGGGCGGATGATTCGGGAACGTTCAAAAAGGACAGTTTTGGCAGCGCAGTACATAATTATCGAACAATGATGAGAATCATTTCCCGCAAACACGATGAACGGGACAAAGTTCGCGCTGGGACGATTGTGCGCTCCTGTTCACTCGCCAGTTCTCACAGTGTACTTCGACGGAAGCTGCAGTGCACAATGGAAAATGAACATCTGGTCGACGTTTAATCAACGTATAAGCTAGTGAGAAACAGCTTAAAGCTTAAAATATAGCTTCTAGTTTCATCTGGATCCATTACTATAATCAGCCTTTTCAAAACTTCCTCTTTCTATCAGAACAAAGTCTCGAACAAATAAATAGATAGATGACAAGCGAATGAGGCCTGCTAGGCAATGAAGGTGGAGCATAGAGGGGTGATGGCCAATGGCACACGAGCAACTTCAACGCCTATTTTCCACTGGAGTGAGCTTCACTGTGACTAATAAAAAAAAATGGTAAATGAGGTCCTATGCTTTAAAATTCATGCAGTACGCAGGGTAAACCAATAAATCTCAGACACCTGCAAGTGATACAAATGACGTCATGGTGACTAGTTGGTTCCGTGGCAATCTGCATCATCAAATCCTGATGGATCTTCAACTCTTCAAGCAAAGTATTAGGTTAGTCCGAAAATTTTGCACCAAGATTTGCTCCTTTTTTTCAAACAGTCACAAAATCATTACTCATGGATGGTCTACAAGTTTTAACGTGTAGTTGAGGAAGAAAAAGTAGAACATTCTACCATAGTCTATTGCCAACGATTTTCAATTCAAGACCAGGAAATCCTGGATTGAAGAAAAAATTTGATAAAGGGCTTCTGGACTAACCTAACTGAAAAATCATGAGGTGGTAAGTTCCTACTCCTGGTGGATGATACCTGGGTGTCCGTAGCCCTCGATCGAATCTAAGATCGAATAAAAGTGAAGCAAATATGATACTTCTACTACACTTAGGTTGAAGTTTATATTGTTGCCATCTTCTACTGTTGAAGGTTCTCTCTTTTCAGCAGCAATCAACGGAAGGCTGGCTAGAATTGGGGGATAGGGCCACGCCCCAAAAAAGCTTTGACCTCGACGTATCATGATGTTCGAGCTGTGTTGCTATCAGAGGATGATGATCGGCTGACAAATGCTGCATTTTGCATTTTCAGCGCAAAATTTTCGACAGTTTGCAGGGTCGCTTGAAAATCCGTTGAATATTCAAAGAGGAGGACATTTAAGTGATTCATCGTTACAAAATGTTGCCAGAAAACATCTGCGATTGGTCAGAAACATAATTTTATGATTCACAGATTGAGTGTGAAATATGAAGAATTGTAGTATTAATAAAAGGTAGATAACCCGAGAATTATAGTCGAAAAATCATTAGTAACAAGTCCGAGATACTAAATTACAATACTGCAGTGGCCACGCGCTGCGTTTACGGGGCAACCCGCCACCTGCCACAAGGGTCACTGTTGAAGGGACGAAATGCACCTGTTTGTACCCGTAGTGCTCGGGTAAGGGCGAATTTCTAAAAATTTGCAGAATCTTTCATTGGTAAGTGGTGTTAAAGCGAGCAGAAATTCAAAGGAAGGCGGCTGGGAACTAATCCTTCACAACCGTCTGCCTGGTAATGAAAATGCTCTAATTACATTTACTGACAGCATGTATAGAGCTGAAGGACATTCTGGAATGTAACAATGGACAAGATTTAAACGAATATTGTCGTTTACAAGGCGTGAATTCATCCAGGATTGTATGGATACGTGTTAAAAAGGAGCCATTCACAGAAAGAAATACAACCAGACATCAAGAATTTCCATTTAATAAATCTTCACACTTCTTTAGTGCAATGAATTGGCACAGATTTTTCGGGTAATTGTAATGATGCTATAACCGTTTCCGTGCCAGAAAACTTGCAAGTTCAATGAAATTGCACAAAAAACACACAGATTTCAACCAGAAATTGTGCGGGTGAAGCATAAGGCTCAGATTTATTACCCCATTCCAAGTAAGAAACCACTTGATCAATTATGCATAAGGTTGCAGTTTGCTCCGCCCACGTCAAGGCACATCGCGCTCTTTTTTAATAGTGATGCTATTCTGACATGCACTCCAACAATCTTTGTTGATTCAACAATTGTGACAACATTTTGACTTTACAAAAACTATTAAATAATTGATTCTATGATGTTTTCTAAAATTTATACAGAAATGCATCAATTATTAGCACAAGAGTCGTCTTGCAAATGCAAATTGCAATGTTACAACGGAAATGTCGGCGTGAAAATGAAGAGATCGCCTTCCAGAAATAACACAGAAATAAGCATGAATAAACTGCAGGTAGAATAAAGAAAGAAAGAAAGAAATTTTCGGCAAAACGATAGACGATGATGACTGATGAGATTGCGGAGTTTTTCTTAAACATACAAAGAAATAATGAATCAAAAGAGCAAAAAGCATGCAGATCGATGCTAAACGGGCAGGTAAAAAATCAATAGTGCTTAATAAAAACACAATGAATAGTCATAACAGGTCTGAATTCCGTTCCCACATCTTATATAAGCATCCTCAGGCGCCTTGAGGTAGGTGGGCCAGGCTGAGAGTGGGGGCGTGGAACGGCCGCATATCGATCGAGCACTTCGCGGACGCCCTCTGAACGGAAGAACAACGAACACAACGTCAGTTCGCCCTACTGCAAATCAGCTGAACTTTTAGAATGTCCCTTTGGACCACGAGAAGAACAGGGTTCCATCCGGGCCTGCTCTTTTCCTTAATTCCTACTGGAATTAACTTAAGCGTAGACTTGTCTTGAATGTAATGCCTTAATTATGTCATGTAATCACCTTCTTAAAGGCAGAGGTCCACCTCGATTGTCATGTCGATGATGCCAGCAGATTCTTGACCTCCTCGCCATGCTGATTCCAATGATGTGCAGCAAAAGTCAAAGAAGTGACGAAAACCCTATTCTTGATAGTGTTGAACTACCCGCTCCTTTGAGGGATATCGCTCCAAGCTGAACTGACGACAGTGGCAACGTCGGATGAACACGTCTTGGCCTGTCCGATCGATAAGATCAACGGTGATACACGTCTTTGCACACAAATTTGCTCCAGCAAACTGGTACAAGCCTCGCAGTAAATGCATGTTACAGTTAGTCGTTAGCATGGTTGAGTAACACAAAAAGTTGAGTTTTATTAACAGTAATTTAATGATGGATCGAGTGGTTAATAAAGCTCCAGTTAATCTGATAATATCACAATATAAATAATACCTATCAAAAACCAGAATTCCATGTACGTGGCGTGGCAGATGAACCGGCGTTTTATTTTACGCTGCTCCCTGTATAGCTGTATAGCTCTGTATTCCTCGCACTTTGCGAGGAATACAGAGCTATACTCGGTGAAGTCGCGGCGACAATGGTTTTGGTACGTATCGATTCACAGCCAACAATAGCGGCGGCAGGACCTGTGACGCACCACCCACAATCGATATGTATGAAAGTCAGTGCCGTTTCGGTCGCAGCGAAACTGCTATACTCCTCGGGGAGTATAACAGAGTGTTAGATTCGACCTAATTGCTTGGGGCCTTATAGGGAGGCACGGCGGTCCCGGACCACTGCTGTTGGTCCACTGTCCGCTTGGCACCATCCACATCACCAGCCCCTTAGAATGGTCCTACCATGGTATTTTTCTCATCCTACCATGGTATTTTTCTCATTGACATGGAATGTGCTAGATGGACGAAGTACCCAACCTCGCCTTTTACAAAACCAGCGCTCCACATCCGTGGAATATGAGTTGTTAGTTCCGCAGGAATTTCTCATTTAATACATGGACTATCGTTAAATTTAGCCCACTTCCAACATGTAGGATACTGAAAATTCACAGGAGCTTTGTAACAATCTGAGGCAAATGTAATCTATATTCCTCTTATTATGCTGATCTTGCTACTATTATGCCTGAGCATTTTAACTGTTGCATTTTTCGAAGCTAGAAGCCTCGATCGCTTGTCACGCTCAGTATTACGAACACGGTACAGCAAGTATGGAAATCCATTGCTTGTGTGAAAGCTTCATCAGTTTTGGTGTCTTTGTGGTCCACACGGAGTATAGCATCCTGCGTCGTCGTCGCCAGCGACATCGATTCCGATATCTATCGATTTTGGGCGTAACACTCCTGACGTCGCTGACGTATGACCCACCAGTAATCGATACATAACAAAATCGATGTTCTCTGAATGACGGCAGCGCGGACTGCTATACCTTACGCAGAGTATAACAGCCTCAAAGTTAGATGCAGATTAAGAATTAGTCGGGACGACCATTTTTGTTTCCATTTCCTTCTCGGATCGTGGCACTCCTAATTTCTTAGATGTGAACTGACGTGGATAGCTGGAGCCGGGACACTACATCACAGTTTGAAAGCTTCGATACACAACTTTGAAAGATTTGGAAGGTCTACTGCAATGCACAGGAAAGATTTTGCCGCGTCGCGCCGCGATGCGTCGCGTCTGACCGAAACAGCTTGACTGCCGTTGACTGAAGAGATGATGTTTTTTTTTTGCTAATTGTCAGCCGTAAGTTCTGTTTATTTTTAAACTTTAAGGGCTGTAGAACAAGATGTATGTGCGAAATAAAAATGTTTTACATAATTGCCAACTAAAAATAATTCATGCTGTTTTAGGTAGTGCGAATACAACACTACATAGTATGCCATGCCATGACATCCAATATGGGCTTTTCTCGGGGATAATGATAACAATGCAGAACTAAAAAATAGCTGTAGAGTCCAATTGAAACCAAAACATATAGGTGTTCTTCAGTGCAATGAGCAAAACACAATATCTGCATTCAAGCTAAGCAGCCTTCCAGAACTCTGGATGCTGTAGCTACCAGCAAGGCTCTGCCTGCAGGTAGAAGACGTCTTCAGCGTTGAGGCACCCCTGCGGGTCTCTCTTGATAAGTACTAGCAAGAAACATGACGAATTGCAGCAAACAACTCTCGCTCCAGTCTCCACAAGTAAAAACATCAATTTCGCTAAGAGTGATGTGCACTTGGAAAAGCACATCCTTATCTTTTTACCAACTGCGTAATCCATTCCAATGAGTGATGTTCGAGAGGGGTTTTCTGCCCAAATGGGTAATGATATGGTCCGTTTTAATGGGGAAGATAGATGCAGAAACGCAAGGGGTGAAAAGAACAGGGGAAAGTGCGCAGCAATTGCAGAGGGAGACGAGAATATTCAACTATAGTCGTTTTAAAAACAGACTATACCTATTGGAAGTCATAGTTCTTCTGACAAGTGTCACCTAGTCTGCGGGTCATTTCCCACATGTGTGAACTAAGTTTTACGTGGATGCATGCTATTCATATTCGAATTCCTACAGTTCGATTAGACAGTGGTGATGCAATGCCCCTAGCCGAAATTCAGCAGAAATTTTCTTCTATCAATTTTAAGATCCAGACGTCCGCAATTTTCGGAAATTCGGTGGAAATTTAATAGTGACACTGGGGCTTTTTGTAGTTTTCCAGAGAAGTTCCACGAGATTACCAGCAAATTTCGTATTTGAAAATTTCGGAGGGCTTCGGCTAATTTGCTTCCTAAGACTCCGTTGGGAATTCATCAATAAATAATTTCACGGCCACAAAGAATTGAGTTTTTGTCTTTGTTCTGTAGTCATCCGGGGTTTTGCCTTTCAGTGTTGGAAATCTCCAGTGATCTCCGTGTAGTCATCCTCAGGAGCAGTTCCTCATTAGGAACCGTCGGTTTCCTATTCAGGTGTGGCAAAAAACTCTCGTGTCAACTCGGAACTTTGAACAAAGCTAAGGCACTTGGCAGTGTGAAAGGATAGTGAAGAGTTGAGATGCTTTGAATATGGATAGCTGTAAGACCGCTTGGAGTACTCAAACACAACATATTCAGCGACACGTCAAGTTTCATCACTCATTTTATCAGTGCTGTTCCTAGAATCCCTCCTGATAGTTTTATCTAAATTATTTGGGGCATTTTCTCTTCGTTTTGCGCAACATGAAATCGGTAGTCCACTACATAGTCATGTGGGAGGAAATCCACGAAAACAGCGCATATGGATCAGATGTCAACTTCTTGGTCTGCTATTCGTTGGTAATTTCGGCTAGTAGGAATGTGGGATCTCCCAAATAGGCAATTGTAAACATCTAGTTTATCCCACGTGTCACTGGGTGGTCGTAGGCGAAAACAATTTCCACAACAGTGGATCAGGTTATAGGTCCGAAAAGGATACGTGGGAACATTCGAAGATCCACGTCTCACTGTTGGTTATCACGTGTTGATAATGAAATTGAGATATGTTTTTAAGTTAAGTGTCCCCACTTAAACTTCCATGTTGGAGACATCAACCAAGCCTGAACCTTCTCGCAATGCTGATTTCAACGGTGCACGTTAAAAGGTGCAAAAATGATAAAAACCCTGTTGTAAAACCGGTTAAGGTACCTATTCCTCGGAGCATTTGGGCAGGGCGCTCCCACTTGTGTTGGTTGTGTCTTATCCTGTCCGATCAACAAGATTAACAGTGATCCCTCTTTGTCAATTCAGTTTGGCCCAACAAATTTTTCACAGATCCCATCCCGAAAAGTATGTCCAAGGGCATTCAATGTGCACCTCTGGAATCATCGTGTCGAGAAGGTCCAGGATCTGCTAACTTCCCAAGTAGAAAATAAGGTGGGCCACCGCCCACAGAGGCAACACCCGCTCGAACTTTCGTGTATAAGATTTCTCTTGATTTCGGGGTTCTGAGGAACCGAGAACTCATAACAGTGAAGTAGCACAAAGTATGCGAGAAATCCGCGAAGTCGCAGTGCCCTTCCTCGTGGGTCTTATCGTGCTCCACTGACGCT
>KN726460.1:33602-47431 GCA_000816745.1 Ancylostoma duodenale
CAAGAAATTATGAGGGATAGTTATAAATGGTAGTTTCTGAAAGCATAGATCCTTACAGAAAAGACATTTGTTGGAAAAAGCCCAGAAAGAAGCAATACAGGATCTATTATGCAGGCCATATCCTTCTCGGAAAAACAGTCTGCTATCCGAAATGTCAGAAGCGATTATAGAGAGGCAGTGACGCTGATCGAGGACAAAGACTTTCGAAAGAAAAAACACCGGTACACTAAAGGGCGAAAGTTCCACGTGCTGCAGGTTCATTCTGGTCGGGTCCATGTTGCAAACCAGTGCAGGGTAAGTACTGGTACTGTAACCATGATCACGAAGCATGTTCTATGCGAATTCGCTGCAAGTGCACGGTGGTCTCCTGGGCGGGCGGTCGCCCAGCGCGCACTTGACTGACCACCACCTCCACTGCTGCACTCGAAATTATCGAGAGCTTAGAGAACGAAAAGCGGCAGCATCGGCGCTCGAAATTGATGCTGCACTCTGGAAGTCCGAGCATGTCTGGGATGTTTTTAATGGTACCCCCTCCGTAAGAAGGAGTTTCCTCCGAAGAACAATATCAAACAGGTTTTATATCCAGAGGAGCTCATAGAATCAAGCGCTGCACTGCTTTTTCTAGCAGCCACTCTTCAGGATGCAGTCTCAAGGCGTAAAAAAATCGACGAGTCAATAGATGATGGACAGAGCGTGGAAATGCTGAACAACGGAAAGAACGGTGCGTGGAAACGGTGCTGGGTACATTCTTGCGAGTACGACACAATTTCCATTATGTCGAACGGTCATTCGAGTATTTCGAGGTGAACTGCGCGCAAGAGCAGTCATTCGAGTACTCTTGTGGCTCATAAGGTTTGATTCCAGCGAGTTTGGTCAGGATTTTTTTGCAACTGTAAATGGGTAACAAATCCGGCAAATTACAGGACATATATGTACATAGGCCCACTAGTTTTTGGAACCTGGAACTAAAAAATATGGAATTGAACAAAGGTGAGCACTACTCTTTCTTAGTATTAGTAATTCTGTAATTGGTACATAATCCTCTCTTTTTGTGAATCTCTGGCTAACAGTTATTTTTGATGCCTTTTCGGTCTTTTCTGAGGTTACAGCTCTGATTTTTGGTCGCTTTAAATATCCTAAATTCTGCTGCAGAATGATGAGGAATTATTCACTAGTGGTGAAATTCCAGGAATCCCCGTAATCTAGCGACTACCCCATTCACTTGTGTCGATAGTTTTTTTTAGCAGGAATAAACGTACACATCCTACTCCGACCATCCTCACCAACAGCCATAGGATGAATTTTCTGGAAAAACAAACTTGTGAAAAGGGTCCCAAGGTCTTCAAGAATTGGGCGAGCAATGGCTTCTGAAAAAATTGTGAGGATCTTCTGAAACACTGCGAATATCTGGAAATGTTGCAATGTCACCATAAAAACGGTGGACAAACACGAAATTCCTCAGATTTTCTTTCTGTCAGAATACTGCCGTGGCTTCTAGAATGAGAATTTGATATCTGGATGTTTCAAGGAATAATTATCGCAGCGTGACTAAGTCAGATCAAAATTAGGAGTAGGAGATAAGCTCTATTTGTCACCGTGTTGATGTCAAGTAGAAAAAAAGTAGGAAAAATTGGTCGTAAAGAGAAAGATACTTCCAATTTTCCTTATCTTTCCAATGAAACAAAGAATCGCCAGCTATATACTAGCAAAGTGTGCATAGAATGCCACCATAAGAAGAGAACAAGTAAAGAAGGCACGGGGTTCCATTTCTAAAAGTCTGATCCATCTAACTTGCCCTTTTTCTGGAACTCTTCTACAAGGAGTGATCTACAAATCTTTGTATGCTTTTATGAATAGCGAACAAGAAACTAAAAAGCAACTGATGTTATTGCTGCTCAAAAACTTATGAAAGGGAGGGAAAGGGATTAGCGGAAATCCGATGAAAAGAAATAGTGCTAAAAGCTGAGAAATGACTGGAAAGCGAAAGATTTCACCAAATGACCTTATATAGCAATAGCCGATGTCTAACATTTACTCAAAACGAACAAGGACAAGTGCTATTGCAGCGGAAGAAAAGGAAGAAATTAAGCCGACACTCGAGTGGTTGCGGTTTTTCAGCGTTCTCGTGAAACGCGCCGAGGGTCAACGCTAATTTTCAACGAAAATGAGTTGTACAACGAAGATAAGAACGGACCCTCCTAGTGTATTAGGATACTGAAATCATTGTTACGATAGGTACTTAGCTTGTTATGTGACTAAAAGGCGACTTTTCTCTTGTTCAAACACACAAGGAAGCTGTTTACCTATTAATTACTCCCTGACAGTAATTTGTTCGTGATGACCTTCCACATACACAGCAGGACCTGCATGGGTAATTCAAATTACCCAGGGTAAGCGTGTTCATGCAGATATTAACGACGTGTAAACTAAGGTGTCTTAATACGTTTAGCATGGATAATCTCAATGATGCATACGAACCCAGGCCGGGTGAGTGGCGAGTCGCTTCCTTCATCTACACTTTTTTCTGAAGAGCTTTCCTACTCTTAGTAACTACTATTTTGATTCAGTAAAAGAGTACGAAGGGGAACTTATATCTTTGGTTTTCCCTTTTTCTTCAATAATAATCAATAATTTATCGATTGTGTTGGACTTCTATCATTTCTAGAATGAAAGAAACGTTCGGCACGTTGCAACATTCAGGGCAAAGTCACTGACGTTAAAGTCCTTGGACCTACATCTAATTTATATATTAACGTTCAAAACTATTTAAATATTCAGGCGACAAAATGTGGGGTTTGTTTATTTATTACCTTATTTATTTATTCGATTGCTCATTCTATGCTCTAAAGTGCCGTAAAAATGAAAAATGCTTCCAGAAGACATGAGAAAATTAACTGAAGAGGAAAACGAACATGAAGAACTAGGTCACGTCACCAACAGGCCCTTTGACCAAAACGGAAGCTATTGAGAGGAAGGACCTAAGCACCTCTAAGGCTTCTCCACTATTTAAACTATTTGCACACATGAATCATTCGAATGTCAGGTCGCCCACTCGAGTACCAAAGCACAGCCCAATGATCTCACACATTCCATTCGTTTCCAGAATATCTATGGATTATAATATTCAATCAGTTAGTGAACGATCCTGTCACAAACGATTTAGCATGTTCTCCTTTACTTTTGCTGGTTTCAAGGATCGCAGTTATCCGAGACTATGGATGAGTTCCAACTTGAACCATGAATACGAAGAAAGCTTGCATGAAACACTTAGCTGACGTCGGGATAATAAGTTTTTGAAATCCTGGGTCGTGATTCAACATTGCCTAAAATAGTAAGGAATCGTGTCTTTTCCTGTAAACCAATCAAAACTGTGCACTTATTATATTAAATGCTAGAACTAAAACTCATTGCCTCCTTCAAACTCTACGAGGAAAATATGTATTGAAAATTCCGTTATTTGCAAATGTGCAGAGACCGCGCTCTAAATAGTACGTCCTTCACAAGGCCTTTCATAGTTTCTAGAAAAAAAGACGCGTTTATACTGTGTAATTCATAGATTCGTCACTAAATTTCTTCGTTGGAGTTATTCATTTTGTAAACATTGCTCATCGTCGTTGACTCTAGTCCACTGTTATAAGATCTAGATTATTAACTGTCATTTTCAACCATGATAAGCAGAATTTCTGGGAAAATGTGAATGGTTATTCCATGAAAGCCGAATGAACTTTAGTTTCAGGATTTCCAAGTCTCCTTTGTACAACAGAAGAAACTGACGAATCAAGAATAGCACGTTGAACTTCAAACAGGTTCAGAAATCCTTGGAGGAAAATTGTGCCAAAGTACTTATCATGCCCAAAAATATTACTCATTAGAAATGGAATTTGAAAGATTGAAAGATCAACGCCATTGTTACAAATCGAGTTCCAGAAATCGCTCGTTGACTCGGTCCGCGTTTCGAATTATTGAACCGGGCACATTAACGCGAATATGCGGCGAAGATTAAACGCGAGGTTTTGTTTTAGGAATCACACTCGAATCGTGTTTGAGAACAAATGAATTGATGGATGTTAGAAGAGAAATTTCCATCGTTGAAAGATACAGGAGGCAGTTCTTTCTAGTACTACTCCTTGTTGAAATTTCAATGCTACTGGAATGGCCAGAAGATGCTTTTCACAATGAAATACACGTTTGCCAGGAAAGTTCCAGGAAACTCGTTTTCTAGATGTTTAACTCTTGGGAATTTGAGGAAAGGCTTTGCTAGAAAAGTTGGGCAAATATAGATGCTCCGGTGGTGACCTAACTCTCCATAACTTGTTAAATATGCAATTACTACTAATAGTCTTTATCTAAGAAAACTGGAACAAAAATACCCTAGGGATAAAAAAGAAAAGCAGTGGTTTGAAGAACTATACATAGTAGTCCAATAAAACTGTTTTTATTGCTGCTACACCATCGACAGTCACCTCAAACCTTGAAGTGACAGCTACTAAGCCATGGTAACAATCACCATCACCGTCCTAATTCATCCAAACGGTGAAGGGAACCAACGAGTGTTTGGTCTTCGGGATCATCAGATTCATGGATTCTGTCGAGAAGGAACTGAGCAACCTTGTGGAGCAATTTCCTCTTCGAAAATTACTCCCTGGTCTATGTAACGTGGCTCGTCATAGTTATTACAGCTAAGCATTAAGCTTTAGCCTAAATAATCAACAAGTGATCCATTGTTATTATAGTTATATTAGAATTATATGTACTTTTATCTGTGTGCGTCATGTCCCACATTAGATGTACGGCTCTACCGAATTCTGGATAAATCGGATTTCGTGATTACTCGAAACAAGACAATGATTACTCGAAATGAGCAAGAATATCGGGATAATTATTGGGAAAAATTATGACCATAAAATACTTAAAATCTTTGTGATCTAAAAAGTCTACTACCTTTAAACAATTAAGGACTGTCGTACTCCAGATAAGGACTATATGAAAAGGTCTCTGAACTCGTCAAATACGCACCCCCTTCCATTTCTGGACTCCGTTAGTTTGAGTTGATTCCCTCTCCGTTTACTTTAAGGGTTCGTTATTTGAGGGTCGATGGACAACTTGGACCAACTTAGGTCGCTTGAGTATTCCCGATGATTCTGGATGCTTCACCCCTTTCTATATAGATGTTTTGTTTTAATTTAAGCTTAATTGCTCCTCAGGAAACCTAGGAATTGTGTTTTGTATGAGATTGATAGACTCAAATTCCAGGATTAAGAGATGAATGCTTGTGCAAAACACGTTTCCTTTTTTTGAATGGTTAGTTCTGTACCAGCAATGGTCGAATCTGTGCAAAACCCATGCATATCCATGCGGAACCCATACGTCTCCAAATCCGATGCAAATCCGGTGCAAACCCTAAGAAAAATCCACGATTTTCCCAAAGAAGGACCCATGCGTAGCGATGCGAAGCACGCTTTTTAGTTTCCTAATCTTCTTCTAAACTTGAATACGAAAGACTACGGTGTCTCCCTTCACTCCCTTTCCCAAGAGGGAAGCTCTCCTGCTGACTGTGAAAAAGGCGTTGATGAAGTTAAAGGTTGTGACATTTGAAGAAAGTTGCATTGTGCAGAAAGTTGTGTCCACAAGTTGCTGACGTAAAATGTTTGTAAAACACTCCTGTACGCAAAATCACGTACGTCTTACTCATAGGATCAGCTGACATTTCTGTTATGCACCGTCTAGCAAAGATGATTGTTTGAGGCTTTGCTGAGGATAAAAGTTTCTTTTTTACATTAGTATCGGTGGAAAGGGTGAGCACGTAGGAGTGACAAAGAAGCTGACTCATAAGTGCTCCTTCTAAAGAAAGATGAAAAGAGCCACTTATTTAAACTTGTTCTTTGAACGGTTTCTTTTAAACTTCCTTCCAGTGGTAGGATTCGGAAATATACTGTTACTGCTGAACATTACTGCATAACATCCTGGATGGATGACGTATGTAATTGTCCATAAAAGTTTTCGTACAAAGTTGAAAAAAAAAACTCACTGGGCAGCTCTTCACTGCAGTTTTTGCGAACATGTCTTTTCAAACTGTACTGTTTTGTTGGACGTCTAGTCCCCATTAGATATGGATATTTTATTTATTTTGTTCGCATACACTCACTGTACTTCAATAAAATCAATTAATAAAAAGTACAAACAATAAACAGTACTATAGAAAAAAGGACGAGGATAAAAATTTGACTTTAATTTGCATAAGTGGATGCCTTAGATTACTTATTGCTAGATTATCACTTTTGAATGCAGAACTCAGAGGTCGATGGATGGAGAGTATACTAGGCTACAAATAGAAATCTAGTAACTTTATAGATTCAAGTACTAATTTGAGACCCCGATCCCAAATATTCAATGGTTCAGAAAAGAGTATATTCTGAATGCCTATTTGTCGTTTTTCGAGAAAGTCATTGCTTCCTTTTTTTGCAAATTCCTAGTTTATCGACTTAGTCGAGATCGAATTTTCGAATTCGAGTATATCTTCTAATGCATTATTAGCACATATACTGAAGAATGTAATTCCATTACAGTTAAAACGGAATAACGTACAAGGTGTATTCAAATTCGAATGTTTCAACTTAAATAAGACAAGAATTGGGATTTCCGAACCTCGGAGAGGAGTACAGCCATACCTCAAATACACCAGGAGGTAATAAGAAGGGCTAAGGAGCTCATCCTTCATTGAATACTCTATTCGAGTTGTTGGAATAGGTTCTAGAACACTAGATAAAATTAACTTAGAAGATGTTGTCATTTTTAAATTGACTTAAAATTATTATAATTTAACCAAACTGCTTGGTTTCCATTAGGTCCGAAGTACAGTTGCTGAAGCAGCATAACAACCAGGAAACCTAGGCTATGAGCATTATTTTTCGATACGAAAAATAACAAAACCGGCAGTAATATCCGAGAAAAGTCAGAACAATCGAAGTAGGAACATAATAGTAATCAATATTGCCTCAATATCCACTAAATATTAGGTGCTACATTCGTATTTTAGTGGACCTCAGGTGAATAACAGAAAGTGCCCACAGCATTAGCTTTTGGACCCAGTCCAAGCAAGGATGGAGGGAGTTGCTGGGCGAGGATCGAGGGAGTTCTCGCCCCTACTGTGTTGTTCGAGGTTAAAGACATTTGATGGTTATGCAAATCATATCACAACAAGAATCGCGAACGTCGTCCACATTCCGAATTCGATGCGGCTCCTCAATGAGGTCAGTCGACAAGGCGGAGTAAATACAGGAGAAACTAGAGGATTCTGGACGAAGGATCAGGATATATCCTGTACATTTTCCTCACTTACTGTTTTTTCCATAGCATCTTTTCTACCATCAGAAAATAACACTTAAATGTAGTACTGATAAAAAACGCATTTCCCAGATTTCC
Organism: Ancylostoma duodenale; assembly: GCA_000816745.1. Classification (NCBI taxonomy): domain Eukaryota; kingdom Metazoa; phylum Nematoda; class Chromadorea; order Rhabditida; family Ancylostomatidae; genus Ancylostoma; species Ancylostoma duodenale. The sequence continues at coordinate 41,025 of KN726460.1, forward strand.
CCTTGTTTTTCCTGATGCCACTGCCAGGAATGCGTGCCGTGCAGTAATAAAACCGCGACATGTACGAAGCAAAAGCAGTAATTAGTGGACAATTTGCTGAACGTGGATGCATTGTAAGTGCATTTCCATTCTATTCGTCGCGTGATGCTTGATGGTACGTCGTGCTATGACTGCGACTTCCGCTTACAATGCAGTAGCACGTGGATTTTCAAACATTCGAATGTTTAAATAAAGTGCAAGGTTAAGATGAACCATGCGATTAATTCAAACATTCGAATGAAACTTTATGAAGCCATTTTCACTCTCCAAGATGGACATATTCTACTGGAAGACCATGGCAGCCACTGGGTAACTCATCATGGCAGAGACTTCCTCGGAACTTCCTCGGATTACCTCCGGAACCTGTCGATACTACTGCAGAACATTGGGACCAGCCAAATCCTGTCAGGCTTCAGTTGTGGTGGATTTCTGAGCCCAAGGGAATATCCTTGGCCCTACCGTCGGATGTTCCTCCAAATTTTTCCGGATAATGGTGAGGAAACTGTCAACGATGATTTCTTCAGCATCATCATGATATGAGGTTATGAAGAAGACAAAATCCGAAGAAGGACTATGATATTTCCTCACATTTGACAAGATTACGGTGTTTCTCTTGAGTTTCCCGTTTTACAAGAGCTTTCTTTTTCAACGGGATCATATGCTTACGAAATGATGAAGCTTAAACCTAGGTTCTACCGTGTAAATATCTTACAGAACTTATTCTAAGGCCGACACATTGTAATATGTATTTTGTAGAAAACTGTAGATATTATTGAAGAGGCTCACTGACAGCATATATTATTATTATATGAACATCCTTGTTCTAGTAGTAATTTTATCATGTGGAGTTCTGCCTAGTTCTGTTTCACGTATATACCATGCATGTCTCAATGAAGATAAAAATAAAAGACATCTTGATTCTGGTTAGAAAATCCCGATGACCGTAACAATGGTACCAAAAACCATTGCCATGGCGTATGTTTAGGATTATATATGCTCAAGGATTAAGTGCTACTTGTCAAAATCCCAGGTATCCATGAGGGTTAAGGTAAGCTAACCCGCACTTACCCTGGACCCCTAATTTCTGCAATTCCTATGCGCAGCCATGGCAAACTCACCAAAAGAGCGTCTGACAAGGTGTCACTCAGAATCCACGGCTAGACCCTAATGACAAATCAACGTTGAAAGGTCGGCACCAGGGCTAACAATTGACATAATGGAATGCGTTGAAAATGGCAATCACAGCAGCAGTGCATCACCAGCAATTACGTATTGCTCGAGTAAATAATTACAGTAGCCTTAAACTAGTAAGTAAATAATGGTGGTGATAACTAGGGTGTAAAATTCTGGATATCACTTCTATATGGTGCTGCAGGATTGAGAGAACTTATGTAGTAGTCAGTGAGACTTTAAAAGCAAGCAAAACTGTGGGAATACGCTTATTCACGCCAAATCCGGAATGTGGGGTACAGATGCTTCCGGAACATGGATGTAGGCGGCAAACTAGAGCTATTCCAATGTGAAGGAGACCACCGTCTCAGCCGAAGCAGGGGCACAATTTTCTGGAACGGTCAACTGAGACGACGTCTTTCGCGGAGTTGCTTTGCGTTCGTGTACAGCCGATCCGAATCCAGGTTCGTATCGTCGGATAATACCGTAATTGACGACCGTATGGCGTGAGACGACTTTATAGGTGAGACAGGCGATACGACGACTGTAATGGATTAGCTGCGATCCAGCAATTTCGCTGTAAACGGACCAGCCTTGAGAAAAGTCATGGAGATGAACAAGCAATTTTTCATTAAACTGGGGCATCCCGAGGACAGAGGCAAGGTAATATCCTGAAACATGAACACTGCAAAAGTTGCGCTCACAATCGTTATCTGACACTAGGTGGTTGACTGTATCCGTATGCATCCTTGGTCAGCCATTGTTGGTTCAAGGATTCCTGGATGAGAGAGTGAATATACTTCATTCATCCTTAACTCACTGGCCAGCTTCTCACCTGACGTATTTTCCACTCCCAGTCCAGCTTTTCTCATTTCCTTTGCCCCTTCCGAAACCGTCATTACTTCTCCATACCACGCGCTTCCAGAAATATCCTGGACAACTTCATTAGAACTCTCGCACCACTTTCTTTAGCGCATATTTAGCTTAATTGAGTTGCCGATCTTCCTGAAAGATATACGGCTTGTGGCACTCTCTCTCACGTCACTGACGCATCACATTTTATTAAGTGCGAATAAAAGAAAGCAGTGTACATACGTCATGCAGAGGATTACGTCACTTCCGGATGACTCCTCAACAATAGCTGCGCTCCTCAGAAAAAAACATTCACTCCAGAATAAGTGCCAGGATGAGATGCGCAAAAAAAAGTAAGATAAAAAGTTCTCAGCTATTATATTTTTCTTTCTATTTTTAGCCATTACAAAAAGGCCAGGAATATAGGGTTATTTCCATTGCTGAGGAGAAGCTATATTCATGACTGCATTATCTGTAGAGTACCAGGCCTGAAAACCACGAAATCCAGACTTGCAGGGGGCAGGAGGAATTCCAGAACTCTAGACCACCCTAGAACCATACAGTAGCGTAGCCTTCGACCTGTGCGAGCTCTATTGTAGGGCTCTATTGTTACATTCTCACCCTTTTCTTAGCATTATCCTGAGAAAACAGCTTCATCGCATTGAAGATGCAAGGTCGCCATCTTAGTAAAGTGGTCCTTGTTGAGTAAAGCACGGTAACTTCTAATTTCGCCTTGAGACACTTCTTCCTGAACAAGAAATGTATTGTTGGCAAGTCAGAGCACTGCACATGTTCCTCCTGAGTTTTAGGGATTTCTCTGAAGTTCGTTTCGAGAGGATGATCATACTATTTCATTTTAGGAAGCAGATAATTTATCTTGCCACGCCAACGTTACTCATGTTTGTCTTCTGCATAATTCATATTTTCCTAAGAGCTTCTTCTTCCCTGGATTTTTTGAAGTATTTATAATCTTGTTGTAGTTCATCCCTACAATTTAGAATCTTCTTCGAATCTAATGGCTCTTTCTATAATCTGAAGCTATAGCACAGCTTCATCTATTGCACATCGATGGTGGTAGTCGTAGGCTTGACTTCCACATACAGCGCAGTTCTTCGCCTTTGGAATTTTTGGGAAAGAGCTTCAGCCAATTTCTGGCATTGTCTTGAACACTCGAAAACATGTTCGGATAGTTCAAAACATGATCAGGTGGCTGCCGGTGAGATATTAGCCTAGGTAATGCTTGGAATTAACTATTGTACTTAATACATCCACGCAACCTGCATCTCCCAGAAAGGAGTGGAGTAGCCCTGGATGAAGGCGCTCAGATTTGCGCATATCTTTCCAGAAACATCACTCAACATGACTGTAATTTCGAAAATTTAGTAGAATTTTAGTAGTTTGAAAATAAAAGAATAGCTGCTAATATGCAACAAGAAGAGGAATCCTAGTTGTGACGGTCTGCACTACTTGGTACCGAGGCCGCACCCCCTTCATCTTTCTTGAACCAGCTGTGGATCAGGACATCAGGAGAACTTCCAGTCTCCTTCATATATAGGGGATATTGGAGAGAAAAACTTACCGTTTAATGCTACTTCGTCAGTTCACACGGCGCAGCTCTGCAGTGGATACGTTCGTTCCCTGACGAAGGACCATGAATCTGATCCATGATGACGTTACCACCACCCTATGGGGAATGCATTGGGGAAACTTTATCAAGAACATCACGAACCCATCCCTAGCACTGGAAGAATAAACGGCTCACTGCAAACTTCGCAAGATGCATCCTTCGATGATCCTTGCCTTTTTTCTTGTTCTCCCGGCGCACGTGGCATCCCGATTCCGTCCGCTTTGATTGTGTTTATACTCCTTCGCTGGGCGACGATCGCGCAAATGCTACCTATTCAAAGCGAACTGGTCCCATGTGGAGAAATGCTCATACTACGGTCGTGTTGTGAAAATTGGCGGTCAACCTAGCGACACGACGTCCCACGGTTTGGGTTTATACTTTTTTCATCCATAACCACTAGATAAGTCAGATGCATCGTGTCTGCTAGCAATTCAACGATTTCTACGGCGGAGTGGATTAATATTAGCGATTATTTCCCTCCTTTTCCAGCTGTTTTGGTCTGTAAACTTCTTCGCTCGGCTAACTCCTGCATTGCGCATTTTGTGGCCGTCGGCGTAATGCCATCGCCTCGCGATGAAGCATAAACGCCACTTTACAGTCCAGATGTTTGCCACATAGTGCGCGGATTTTTGCTTACACTGGCTTATTAACTACTTTATAGTTGTGAAGAGAGAAGGAGCAGATAATCTGTTGGTATCCAGGATGAAATTTTCCTTGTTGTTAGTGAAAGGAGTGCTTTTATTCACTTTCTACCAGTCTGAGGTGTTTCCTGTCTTCTTTTACTGAGTTTGTTGAAGACGAGGCTGTGTCCAAGAAGACATAAAGATTTCTATGTGTTGCTGTTGTCTATTTGTTAATTTCTTGATTGCTGTTCACGTTTTCCACAGAATTTTTCATTAATTTCTTGTTCAGTTCAATCCTGGTAAGGGGAGTAATGACGTGTATAAACGTGCAGTAATTCAACGGCAACCGTACCCAGTGAATTATGTTCTGACAAATTAGCCGGCTGAGAAAAGATGAAAATGCGGCCGGCGGCAGCGCTGGGCATTGTGGCGGACGACGGATGACGCGACCGTGTCCGTGGACGTCGTCGTGCCGACCGGCCGGCGGTGACGGCGGCGGCGATGACGCCACGCTGATGACTGACCGCTCGCTCGGATGTGTGTTTCATAAAAGCGAACATATGATGTGACGACACGTCATTTCGCATATCCCGAATGTTTCCGCTTCGGAATTCGTGTAATATATCGTGCTTGTTGTCGCGGAATTATGTGGAGGCAATCAATTTGTAACGGCGCTGTGAGCTGAGGGCGCCAGCGTCGCCGACGGCTAGCGTGGCGTAAAGAAGCCGTGACGACGAAGAGACGCCGGCGTTCGGCCATCGACGAGACACTCCGGGCCTATCCGCGGCCGGCTTGTGGCCGAAGCATGAATGAAACGTCCGCTCAGTCGGGCTAGCACGTCCGCACACTTCTTCGATGACGTCATTTTGTGTGTACATTTTGTGTGGATAGCTATGTATGTGTGAACAAATCCGTTTCGCCCCTAATACACCCTACTTCCTTAAATCACATAGTGTCATACTGTAGGTGAGTAAGACGCGTCCCATTCTTCTCCCTTCGCTACCGTTCCTTATTACTGTGATAAAGTCATCCCAGTGGACTACTGCTATGTTTCTTGTCATTATCTGAACTTTGAAATTAATCCAAGCAACTTATAAACACCTAAGAAGTTTTCCTACGTGATAACGGAAATGTTTTCCACGGTTTTTTCTTCATTGTTCAGCAACAAACATAAGTTTAAATCCCTTGTTTTCTCTCAGTAGATTTATTATTTTGAAGGGTAAATGTCCTTGGAAACGGATGTGAAGTTCGCCTGGATATCTTCCGAGGTACTTAATTACAAATTAGGTTTGTACGTATATAAATCTGTAACCACGTCACTTAAGATTTGCAAGAGTAATAGAGATTCTGTACAGGTTGAATATCTTTTTTTTAATATGTAACTCTGACTTTCTAATTTGTACACTCAAAATGCCTTATAGTATCGTGCTGTATTGAAATACGCCAGGAAAATGTGTCTTTAAGCCATTAGTGTTCTAGAGTTAGCAGTGAATTAAGTAGTTTTCTGTGCTTAGCTTTTGTAAAATTTCCATGATACCAGAAATTTTCATTTATTCGTTTCTCATAAGCTTATTTGCCCTCATAAAGGCGCCCTTATGCATATACCCTTATTTTTCTGCAGTGAGCTTGCGAACAATGTCAAACTTTTTCATAATTAATGCGATCCCTTTGAAAAGCGCTTAGTTAAGGTTTTCTTATCCACAGTATTCTTTGTTTGTTGTTGTTCACATTATTCACAATAATGCTGTGATTTTTATCCAGGAAATAGGAAAAGATCTGCAAGAAAAGAATACACGAAACATTAAGTAGTTGTTGACACAGCATTGTGACTAAGTTCCTGATTTTTTTTTGTGCTGCTACCTCTAATCTCGTGGTAAAGCAACTTTTGCAGCTCGAACTTCCTTGTTTACCAAAGAACAAGCCTCTTTTTGTGGTATAAATGTTATCCTGTGGAATGTGGCATTCGTGTTCCCCTGGTGAAATAACTTCTGAATAGCTTTGGCTAGGACGATGGCTATTTTCAAATTATCCCTTATTAAATTTTTTCTGCAATTGATCTTTGCTTGGATTGCACAGTATGTATGGTTACTAGGAGT
>KN726461.1:0-11214 GCA_000816745.1 Ancylostoma duodenale
GAGAGAGGGAGAGGGAGAGAAAAGAGAGGAGGAAAGAGAGGGGTGTAGCCGTATATTGAATTTTTCTTAAAATCACAGAAGGAATGATTATAAGATAAGCTGCGGACAAAAGAAATAAAGGGCGCTTCTGATTTGAAAATGGATTGGAAAATTGAATTGTGCACACGGAAAATACTATAGTTTTGAATGACGAACCGGATCTTGTTCAACATCGTGCTTCTTCCAGTCCAAGTTTTCAGCGAGTTGACGTGCAGTGATACCAAACCTTGCCACCATCTCTCCAATACCATTATCGACGCACAACTAAACGGCACTTAGGCTGACTTTTCGCTAACAATACTCGTAATATGCATACAAAAAGCACAAATTCGTGAACATTAACGAGACTCTGGAACTCCATAAAATTACAAAATCAGGTCTTAAAAAATAAGACGCCACGACCATTTTCTAGACCATAGCAACACGATCCAATAAATCAGACCTAGTCCCTCAGTTTCCTTATTTTCTACCTATAACATTGTTTGTTATTCTCTGGGAGGAGATAACAAATATTATTATACTATGTATACGAAACCTCGGCGTGCTGGGGAATTCTCCACCTTCATGGGACAAAACTGAATAGTCAAAAATAGGCTCGCTAGTAGAACTGGATGCAGAATGAACAACTTTAAAACAGTCTATAACCCACCTGATACCGATCGTTACGCGTACTTTGCCTGAATCTCGTCCCATGGACGTTGGTTCCATCACCTCCTTCATCAATATCCTGAAATGGACTCAATGTAGTCGAAATATGAGAGCTTTTCAGACAGAATCTACACTACCTTCTGCGCAGCCTCCCAATCTAACATTCGGTTCACTTCGGATCCATAATAGAGATGGAACTGCGCTGACAAATCACTCACAGCGTCTATGGAATCGGCATTTTGAACCCTGCAGTTCGCACATTAACAATCGCTAAGAAGTAGTAACATAACAACCAGACAGGAACAACAAGTAAAGAATTCACTCTATGATATCAACGTCTGAGATTACACGGCGATAGTTCTGCAACGACTCCGTCTGATAGTACTGCATCCGCTTCATCAATTCAACCAACTAAAATGGTAGAATTAAACAAAAAGTAGGAGAAAAACCTAAACAATTCTCTTTGAAAAACACAGACCTTCTTTTTCCTGTTCTGCAAGTGACACCACTTCTCGTCCCACTCATACACTTTCCAAAGGTCGTTAATTGGCAGCACACTGCTTACCAATTCCTTACGATAGAAAGCAATGAAAGGCACCTTAAAAGTGCAGTTTACTACAGGTTCAGTAGAAGACAACTGGAATACAGCCAATAGCTGCGCTAATGAAGAATAATATAGTACAATACCTCGAACAAATGGTTGCGCATAAATTTCAATGCTTCCTTGATGGTTTCTCTTGCTTCGTCTTCACCTTGCGTCCGATCATCTCCTTGATAATTGCTCACGTACGCCAAATAATTCGATTTCTAAATGCATATGTATAACTAGATGCATTCTTGAATACTGTTACCTTCGGTAAACTTCAGATTCTGAGAAGATGTATCCAGCAAAGTGAGAAATAAACACAATACCTGTGTCGAAATGGATGCGGCGCAGAACGCATGGTAATAGATCCATTTGGACTCGAGCTCTAACTCGAGATCATCAGCTTCAGTGACGGGAGATTTTCGAAGTTGGAATCTGAACAAATAAATGAATTAAAGAATAAAACGAAGTAGTATGCATAAAAAAGTAAAGCTTGCCTCTCAGGCTTGTCTTCGAGCTGAATCTTTTTGTCGGCAGGAGCCATGAAGCCTCTCTCGAGTTCTGACGGCTCCATAGCATCCAAGAGTGTGCTGGTTTTTTCCTTTGCCCGAACACGTCGAACCTAGACAGGCACTTCAGTAGTATCAGATATAACAAAACAGACTTGTGTTACCCACCCTTGCTTCGCCTTCACCCTCATCGTCCATGAGATCTTCTTGATCTTCATCGTCTTCGTCGACGGGCTCTTCATCTTCGTCGTAAAACTCGTCGAAATTGAAGTCTTCGACGCCGAAAACGTCACGTGCTTCATCCAACGCACTGAAACCAATCTGCACATTGTACTTGAGATAGTTCTGAGGGAAAAACATGTGCCATAGCAATTCGATATACGTTCACTTAGCCCTATAAGTCAGAAGAGGCCTACTCACCCTTCTGGCATATTCCCATCCCTTCTTCTATGATGTCGATGCGTGTGTCGGCCCCCGTCCTCGTTTACAATGAAATTATCTTCTAAAATTAGATTTGTAATATAAACCATTGATGGTCATGTTGGAGAGAACGAATAACATAGAATCTAATCTTGTTTTGCACCGGTGCACTCTCCCAAAATCACACAAATTTCACATGAAAAGAAGACGGGAATTGTTTCCGAAATAACCATACAGTAAGCATAAATATGATGGAAGTACGGCCTAAATCAACATCATACAACTACAGAACATAAAGTTCACTAACCGCTTTGTTCCGAATCTGAGTACCGCTCTCGATCCGATTCCTCTCCACTGAGGTCTCTTTCTCGAGGACTAGAAGGACCTTCTCCATCGTCTCCCTAGAATGTTCATCCGGATATGTTCTTCCTGATAATCACAAACACAACGAAATACCTCTCCAAAGAGTTTCTTTTGAATGGCTGTCCGGTCATCTACGTCTTCGTCCGAATCTTCTGGTTGGATTATACGCTGTTTTTTCTCTTTGCGATTTCCAAGATTTTCCTACAAATATAACTGCTCTATTTGTGTATATACTGATGGTTCATAGTGTCTTACTTGTATCAAATCGATATCATCATCATCCAATTCGTCCTCTTCGTCTTCGAGTTTTTCTGACTTTTCTGACTTGTCATCATCAGCATCTTCCTGGAAGCTGACTCTAAATCGAATGCAAGCCAAATGAAACGAAAGAAATCGGACCTCCTCTTCCTCTTCATCGGCGATAAATCCCTTCATTTCTTCTGCGCCCTGTTCATCATCGTCCTCCTCTTCGTCCTCGTCACTTGAAATACAGTAACGGTTATTTCCACTAGCACTAACACATTCACACTCTGACATGTCTAGGTCAATCTATCACTGCCGATGAAAAAAAAACTTTCTTGGTCAATGACAAAAAGAGAGAAGACTATGATGAAGTAAAAAAAAGTAAAAGGATTGTTGAAGAAGTGAGTTTAACAATACCTACTCGCTTTCAACAACGCGCTTGCTTTTCTTCTTCTTCTCTTTCTGCAATTTTCTCTTTTTCGCTTTAGGCTGATCCTGTTCTGTTGATGAAGATGATGAAGACGATCCCTCTCCTTCTGACTCCTCCGCCTGTCGTTCAATAAAATCCATAGATCTGCTGATGAATCAAACGCAATTAGGTACAAAATAAAGTACACACAAAATAAAGGTAAATGAAGTCACATAACCTCAAATAAAACCTTAAATTTAGCTGGAAGAGCTGAAAATTTGGGAAAAATAAGACAGGACGACGGTACAAACATGTACGCATTGTGAGTGTTACGACAAGAGACAGAGGGATCGTGCACGCAAGGATCAATAACAATCGATTCCGTGATGAATCAAAGAAGACGCTCCACATAGTGAGGAACCAAGGAAAAAAGCAGGAAGGGAAAAAATAACGAGGGGCTCACAACGCTTGGCAAGCGGCCAATGCCGACGCACTATTGCGGACATTGTGCAAAAGCGCGCATCACAATTCAAAAAGGCATCCAAAGAGCTTCAAGGATAACAGCTTTGTAAGGTCTCATGAAACTGAAAGAGTAAGCAAGAATTTATCTCAGCTTCGCCGAAGACAAGAGCTAACACATTTGGACCGTGCACACTCTAGCTCAATTAGCTGTATGGATCGTGCTATCGGCACCATTCAACTTCACTGGCCCCAAAATCTTCAAAAAAATTTTTTAGCCGAAACTTCGCCTTGGGGGGGGGGGTTATTTGAAGTGCTGAACACGAATATCGTATCCGTTTTGCACCGTAACCCCATTTTTTTAGGATTGCGGTAGGGTAAGGGTAAATACGGTACCTCACAGAATTTGCTCAAATTTTGCACAGGAGGGTTATTTGGGGTGCTGAACACGAATATGAACTTTATCTTGCATGCCTTCTTCATTTTCTTCCCAAAATCGGCATTTTCTCACAATTTCCCACACTATACCTACCGTATCTGTATGAAAATGAGGTTACGGTACAAAACGGACACGATATTCGTGATCAGCGTCTTCAACAACCCCTCTATACAAAATTCGAGCGAATTCTATGAGGTACCGTATTTACCCTTACCCCACCGTAACCCTACAAAAATGGGGTTACGGTACAAAACGGATGCGATATTCATGTTCAGCACCTCAAATAACCCCTCTAGGCGAAATTTCGGCTAAAAAATTTTTTTGAAGATTTTGGGGCCAGTAAAGTTGAATAGTGCCGTGCTATCTATAGAAGTTCAAAACTTTGTCGAATGGTCTCAGAGAACATTTTTTTCAGGAATTGCATGTTTAAGGAAAGGTCTGTTGATTCAGTGAGCTCAGCTGACATATCTGCTTCATGATACTGTTCTCTTTCACAATTTTGTTCTATCTTACCAAAACACAGACTAATTATAAACAGCATCCACTGAAGTTTTCGTGGTTTACATTTTGCCGTATTCCATGCTTTTAAGAACTCAAAATATGGGTCGGTTCGTTTTCAGATTCCATGCTTTTAAGAACTCAAAATATGGGTCGGTTCGTTTTCAGAATGCACATAACCGTAGCAGCGACGGTGTTGACACTGGGGCACGCAACGCGTTTGGTCCAACAACTGACCCTTGATCAATCCAATCGTTTTCGTTGAATTTTGTTTGTTGTTTTCCCTTGTGGTGTTCCTCCTAGAACAATTATAACCATAAGAACTATAAAAAAGCGATAGAACTCAAAGAAGACGCTGGGCTGAACGGAGATCAGCTGTTAAGGAGTGTTTATACTTTTTCGCGACGCGACGGCGTCGCGGCGACGGCCACAACATGCGCGACGCGACGGGTAGCGAATTCGTCGCGTCGCGGCGTCGCGGCATGCTGAACGTCGCAAATTTACGTACAAACGTAAAATTGCACGCACACTTCGATTTAACGGGTTCGAAGGGTTTCCACGGACTACTTTGAATCTCACGGTACAGTTTGTGATCTGAAATATTCGGAAAAAGTTCTCAGCGATTTCCAGTGATGGTCTCTGCAGGCGCGGCAACGCGCGCCGTCAAATCCTATGTACATTCACCTATAAATCAATATCAATATATATAAATCAATATTCTTCGCCAAGGAAGCTCAAGATTGATTTTTTGATCCAGTTGGGAGTTTCATTTCGCTAAGTCATGTTCTAGTCTCGGGCCTTCGATCCCTTCCAGTCTATCGCTGGCTGGAGGAGTTATCTTGTGATTTCTGGGAGGTGAGGGGTTCTTTCACTTACAAAGTGTAGAAGCGCAGGACTATCCTATGTACATTCACCTATAAATCAATATCACATTGATGGAACGCTGTTCTAAACCACCTGTGTAACAATGTCTACACAAAGATAGCTTAAGATCAAAAGAAAATCTTTAAACCCATATAGAGATGAAAATGTATTCCTGCACTGCGTTCTTGCATAGCTCGGCTGACAATTTGTAAGTATTAACTGCTCATAAACAATAGGCAACATCACAAACATAATAAGCTCACAAAACTACTAAAAACACATACGACGCGTCCAGGTTCATACACATTCACATCTCCAACTAAGTTCATCTAATACCGTAGGTTTGGGCCAAAACCACTGGAAAAAACTATGGAACAATGCCCAAACCCACTCCGCAACACGCGAAACCATCAGCGAAACCATCGCGTCGCATTTGTTAGCAGGCGCGACGCGAATTCGTCCCATCGCGTCGTTTTTCAAGAAAAAAGTATAAACAGGGCGCGACGTCGCCCCGCGATGTCGCGTCGCGATGGGAAACGCCAACTACCACATCGCGACCATTGTTTGCGCATGCATCCACTCGGGACCCATCGCATTTGAACAGTTTGCTGGGACGCGACCATCGCGTCGCGCCGAAGTATAAACACTCCTTTATGCCGACCGTACTGACTGAGCGACCCAATGCCAAAGGAGCCGCTGCATCCGCACTCTCGGCACGAATCGACTTTACGCTGGAGATGTTCCCCATACTGAGCACTTTAGCTAGAAGTTGGAAATTTCGACAGCTTGTGCCTTCAAGCACCAGCCTGTACAGCAGCCTGTTTTCCCGTTCTTTATCGGTGCCATTTTTCCTTCGTTCAATTCGAGCTGCTCTAGAGCTCTGTCACCACCGAGTAACACGGTAGAGACGAAATCGGAGCAATCTACTAACCTCAAGGATTAATTCCCTTGAAAAGAATTGAAGCATAGCATAGCACAAGCACCACATTGCGACATCAGTTGAAGCACGACTCCGTAAGAAGTTCTCACCGAATCATCAAGCACGCCATTCACATGGATAGCTGGACGTAATCCTGCTTCCAGGACTGAATCTGAGCATAAGATCGTGCAATTTTCACTCGAGGAGATCCGGTTGCCTGCTTTTGCATCGTGCTCAATCCAAGGGGAAAGAATCCGATGTCATCACGACTTCGCCTGCAGTTATCACCTCGCCGGGAAATGTCAGAAATGACATAAGCGGCGTAAGTCAACACAGACGTCATGTCGGAGCTCTTTTTGCAGGCACGAGGATTCGAATTGGAAAATAGAGCGTGGTAGGGACACTGCAGGCTATCAGGGTTATTCGTGGATGATTTTACCAAAAAAAGTGATCAGTCAAACGAAGGCAAACATTCCGGGACCTTGACGAGTAGCCCGCAGATGCAAACGTCTACACTGCATGAGTGCGTTCACTTCATCTTAATTCGAGTTCTGTCTCAAAATCGTTCCTGAGATTTTTAAATCAATGGAGTTGCTAGGAAGCACTGACCACAGAAGGGCACATAAAACCTCCAAAAATGCAGAAAAACTCATACCTGAGCAGCTTCTTTAGTAGAGAACTTGGGCGGAGCCGAGGCAAGAGTGCATGGTGAGGAGATCTCGTACTTCTCCGCTTGGCCCCCTCCCAGGTTCTCCTCATGAGAAGAGGTACAAAATGGTGTTTTTGGGCACATTTACATCGATTCATCTACACCGCTTTGATTAATGGCTCTTGGATGTTTCAGTAATTAAAAAAATCTTGAAAACCATTCTGAGCTGGGAGTGTGCCTCCGATATGAGGCTGCGACTGTGTCGAAATAGAGCACCGAGTATGAATTTGCCTGCGATGGCTAGCTCCAGTTTCACCATGGCAAAGCTGCTTTACTTCCGGGTTAAATAAATAGGTAGAACAAACACCGTTGTGATTTTTCCAATATTCTAATGTACCGACTGTGAATTTCGGAAGGTACGCATGGGTCCCACTATCACATCCAACTGTCCATGCCAACACCCAAGCGAGAATCGCAGTGACCGTGAATCTCAGCCTCGAAAGATCTCGCCAGATTGAGCGGTGCCGCTGACGTGCTTTCACCTCGGCTGCTGGAATGGCAACTATCGATCAGCGATGGGTCCCTAGAGCGATCGGCTCTCAGCGAAGCGGAGATGAAGCTCAGCTGGTTGTTTGATCGTACGACTCATTGTGCTTCACCGCTTCAGCACGGTCGCTGTAAAAAAGCCCTCGAGTGATTCACCGCCAGTCGCGCAGAGTAATTGCACGGCAAGGGCCCTCGACGCGCAACGATTCCAAAAGCCAAGAGGGCGAATTCACCCGTGCGAGGGCCAGGGAAGAGCTGGCGAACATCCGATGAGTACGCCATCAGCGAGACGCCGAACTGCTTCCGCGGAGGCTTGACCTTCGGGCTGAGAGCGGGTGCTGGCGGCGACGCGGAGAGGGCGCACCGGCGGCGGAGGGACGCGGCGAGCAGCGGCACGAGAGGAATGCGGCCGGCGGAGTAGAGACAGGGAGGCGAAGGATGTCGAGACAGCACGGAGGGTGGGAGGAGGAGGTCAGCAGAGCGGTCGGGAGCTCGGGCGGGAGAGCACACGGATGCGTTGCGGTGCCAGAGAACCCCCGGAAGCGATGGACCGTGGCGGCGCGGAGGCAGCCGAGCTGGGGCGAATGGAAGCACTCAAAACGAGAGGGGACAGACGATGTGGTATGGGGAACAGCACGACGACGGCACGTGACGCAGACGAGGAGAGCGGTGGAGATAGCCCGCGGATGGAGATGGCGCAATGGCGGAGGGCCTCTCGTAGACGTCTGCAGCCGGGTGGAGGCGACGGGGAGCAGCGCGGGCGAGGCACAGCGACAGGCGGGGAGGGAGCGAGCGGGGAGAGGAGTGCGCGTGCGAGATCGGAGGGTGCCGAGTGAGGCTGCCGGCGGATAGCCCGCAGTCGGATGGAGGAGGACCCGGGTGAGCGGACGCCGGCCCTCGGCGGCTCCGCTGGTCCCTCGGTACGGGCCCATTCCTCCTCTCCAAGACGAGTCCCTCTCTTCGAGAGAGCCTCGGCCCGATGGTGGAACCCACAGTTCCGCTCGCCATCGCTCGAGGCGCAGTACTGGAAATGCTCCTTTCCTCAGCTCAGGTTTGTCCAGTCACCTTCCATCATGCTCCTTTCCTTCCGCTTCATTTCTCAGTCTCATTTCCACCTGTGATTTGCTACTCTTTTGTTCAAGGGATCGCTTCCGCTCTGGGCTTGTGTACATCTCATTCGTCTGCGTGGCGTGGACGATTTATCTAGCAATTTTCGACAAGGCTGGCCTTCAGCACTGGGTACGAGTGACGGAATTAGGGGCGCAGTGCGAAGTGGAACCCTGAAATTTCAATTTCCACCCCGAATTCCCTCTCGCGCTCAATTCCACTTCGCACTGCGAGGGTGCCTGACCCTGTGGGCTGTAGCTGCTCTGCAAATCCAAGAATGGGCCTTGTTTCAGCTCACAGCCGCCGCCCTGATCACGGTCTGTCTCGCGATGCTGTCTTTCACGCTCTGCTCGTCGCAGTACCAGCGCTTCTACATGCCAACGTCGTTCCTGTGCACGTTCCTCATCTGTCTTGTCACGCTCCTCATCTTCTCCTCGGACTCGAAGTCGGCGTTCATGACGCCTGTCGCCAGCCTCGCCACCAGCTTCCAGGTCAGCTTCTTCGAGTGCTGACTACTCCTACTCACTTCTATTTTTTGCGCTGTTCATTTGCAAGAAAATCGATGAGTCGCGAAATTGAGGTGCGTCTGGAGGGTCCGACGAAAACAAACTAACTAAATGCTCCTTGTTGTGTGATGCATGGGGAATTCGTAGTCATTTGTGGGTAATTCCACAACATGCGCAAAGACTACATAATTTAGCACGTCCCTGTCCGACTATCCTGATTTCTGTTCCCGCTCTCTCAGCGTGCAAAGAGTATTGAACCATCAATCAAGTCTTTTGCTGCCATGTGGCTGTTAGACTCGCTTGTCGCCCAAAATAGAACTCTCATGGACGCTGGCCTTTCTTTCCCTCCTTTTCGTCACATTTTTGCCGATAACCGGTCGAGTTATAAAGAAATGAAGAGAACTCGCTCGCTTTCACCTGGCACAATTGTCAATTTTGTGAATGTCGTGGTCGTTTGAAATGATGTGGGAGGGGCTTTTCCTCTCTTCAATAGGAAATGCAGTAAGGTCAGCGTGAACCCGCTAAATTGTTGTTAATTTTTTAGCTACCTAGCTTTTTGAGAGAAAGCTGGAAGATGGTGAAAAACTGCAGTGTCTGGACAGTTGCAAGAGTAAATTACCCTTTGTTCTTCCAGGGTATCAAGACGATTTCGTGACAGTTATCATCTGTGCCTTGAATCTGGATTAGAACTTTGGTCAAGTGGCAGAGACTTGATCTGCAACAGTTTTTGAAACTTTTCTTTTGGCAGGGCTCAAGCATAATAATTTGTACTCCTGTGCATACTTATTTCATAGCCTTGAGCGCGCCACAATCCCATGGTCTCCGAAAAGGATAAAACTGTAGCTACATAGGGTCGAACATCGATCGTATTCGATATGTATATCATGCTCGAATATTCAGTTTCGAGGAAGGTGAAAATCCTAATGTGTGAGCAAGAAGGGGCAGCACCTTAGAGCTGAAGTGTAGCAAGTTTTTAAAAAATCGAAAAAAGTAGGGCCTGCCTCTTCTTGGCTATTCGATTATTCAAGCCGGCTTCTGGATTTGCACTCAGACCAATCGATTTATTCGGCTTTTATTCAGTTCGACATATAGATACAAACATATTACACAATATTTATAAAGATAAGGGAACAAAGATTAGGTCAATGGAATGGAGGACAGTTTCGAGTGTTAAAGTTGTCTAAAAATAGCCTCAACAACTTCACACGGGTTAAAAACTCCGAACTAACGAAGATTATGGCAGATTTATCGCTAACGTTGATCGAAATTGCACTTTTTATAGTGGAATTGCACTATTTAAACTAGGCGGTGTGTGAGGGGGGCAAGCGTCCAATCGACGAGTGCATCCGGGGCTCTTACTGGGTTCGAACGAGGCTCATAGTCAATTTGTTCATGTTCAGGTGGTGCTGCTGATCTACACTGTGATTCCGCTTCCTCTGTATCTGTGTATTCTGATCGGCGTCGTGTATTCGTGCCTATTCGAGACGCTTTCCAGGAACAGAGTCGCCTACGGCGATGTGTCGCATATTCAGCTGGTGCTGCACATCGGCGTCCACCTTCTAGGTGTGCATCTGTTTATTCTCACTCAGGTAAGCCGCTTCCTGCTCGCATCCACTGCTCTCCTTGCCTTCTCTGAATTCTTCTTGCCTTATCCTCTTCTTCGCCTCTTTGAGCTGCAGCGAGCAGAATTCATCCGTCTTCAGCCGTCGCGAATAACTTAGTGTTGGTTTTCGAGCGCGATAACACCCAACCATTGAATGCAGCTGTTGTTAAATTAATTCGCGCAGCACTTTCTTTTTTGGCTCATGGAGAACAAGTGTCAGGATAGGCTCACCCTGCGGTTTTACTGACCCGCTTCCCAATTTATTAACCCACACTTCTTTTTTGCCCCTTTATCAACCGACACTTCCCGACCGGCCGATTGCCCATCGCCCCGTGAAGCCTCGGCCGGCGAACTCCAAAGTGCACCCCGCAAAAAACCCCGCTATTGAACTCGCTGACACTGAAACC
>KN726461.1:17868-33098 GCA_000816745.1 Ancylostoma duodenale
GCCCAAATTTAAAGCAGACAAGGTTATTTTTGAAAACGTTTTCATCCATATTGACAAACGTCCTGTATACGTGAAATAGCGATTTTTGAAACTGCCGATAAGTCAAGACGCACCTCTGCTTTAAAGCAACTTCCTCAAAACCCTCACTTCGTCATTGATACCACGTTTTCAAAGCCTTTGTTCACTTCTCTTTTTCTACCCATTTTAAAGCAGCTTCTTTTTCCCAACTTCAGAAATTTCTATGGAGATGTGAGCCCTTCGAGGATAAGCTAATCAACAGATTCATTCCTGTTTCATTTAAGGTGCGGCAGCGGAAGACGTTCCTGAAAGTGGGGCAGTCGCTCCTAGCTAGGAAAGATCTGGAGTTGGAGACGCAGTTCAAGGATCACATGATCCAGTCTGTCATGCCTAAAAAGGTAATCCCACTCTGAAGACTTTACAGCAGGAACGCACTCAGAACAGCATAATACGTCTAGTTCAAGTCCTGCCTTAGGCCATTGCTCTCTACCTGCTGCCATTCTCCCTTTAGCTGCTGCTGGGTCTTTCCTCCTCTTGGTAAAAATTCATGAAGATGGCAGCAACTGAGCGAAGGATGACAGCAAGTTGAGAGAAATGCTCACAGGCTTTGAACTGGATGTATTACGCGATTCGGGGTGTGTTCAACGAAAGCAGGTGCCGTAGGGTCTCATACGAACAAGATGCGTTTCAGGTAGCAGACGAACTGCTGAAGGACGCCTCGGAACTGCGTCGGCCCTCGGCGAGCCTCGACTCCAACTGTCGCACCTCGAACGCCACCCAGCAACCGCCAAATGAAGAACAGCGTAAGCACACCTCTCTACCTGCTCCAATGCGTCCCCATGTTCTGGATTTCGATTTCAGCACTCACAATCCTGAAATCGGTGCCGGACGTGCGCAAGTTCCGTCCGTTCACTATGAATCTCATGACGGACGTGTCGATTTTATTCGCAGATATCGCCGGCTTCACCAAGATGTCTTCGAATAAATCCGCCGACGAGCTCGTCAATCTGCTCAACGATCTCTTTGGAAGGTAAGGCTTGTCTAGTCCTCGGTGACGCTAGGTGATGATCCTCTTATGGGAGCATGCTGAGCCTATATGTCTTCTCGCCTGCATCCAGAAGGGGTGAAGTGTTCTGAGATGGTGGCAAAGGGTATTTGCACGTTCGCCTACGATGTAGTTGGCGGATAATCCGCGATTACGGCCTCCTTCAGCCTGCTGCCATTTGCGCATATTATGAATTTCATCCAGAATTTATCCATATAAATATGGCGAGGGAGTATGCCTTTCCATATATTAGATTGTCAAACAAGATTATGCCTTTTTTCATTCATTCGTTTTTTCTCCATTTTGAATAGTTTGACGGAATGTTTATAGCTATTTGAAAGCGCGTTTCTCGCTCTATAAGACTATTGATAGAATCATTTGGATTCCCCGATGTTTCCCGAATTTCAGGCATCTGAGCTGGAAACAAAAGAAAACAACTCTTTCCGAGGTCTTTTTGATTATTTTTTAATTATGTTTAATTGCATTTAATGTGGCAAAAAGTTCTCAATCTTGTTGTTGGATTACTGGAACACCCATACTGGAGCCATATCCAAAAAAATTGGATGTATGGTTTGAATGGGATGAACTGAAAAAATGAGGTGTGGATTATTAATCCTCACCTTAAATCTGAGAGCATCTATCTATCTGGATTTTGTCCTCCCTATGCAGAAATATTAATCCGTACAAAACGGCTTGGATGTAAGTGGCAAAAATTGTTCATCAAAATACATTCTTCGCCTTAGAAACAAAACCTTTCTTTTTTCATGTCAATAAATGCAATTTGGTTAAATGCTTGGTGATTTTCGCTCGCTTATGGAATCGTTTACAAGCTGACTCCATCTTTTTTGCATGGCAGGATAAGCAACAGCGAAAGCGCAGCTTAACACCTGCCGGATCTATACTTCCGACAGGGATGTTCCAAGATACGACCCCTGGATTAGAATGTTATTTTCAGATTCGATTATCTATGCAGAGTAGGAGGCTTAGAGAAAATCAGCACCTTAGGTAAGTCCTTCCTCTCTCATTAATTCTCCACTTCCCTTCTCATCCCTCCGCCCTCCAGGTGACTGCTACTACTGTGTCGCCGGCTGTCCAGAGCCGTGCGCGGATCACGCGATTCGCACTGTGGAGATGGGCCTGAACATGATCGTCGCGATCAGGCAGTTCGACATCGATCGGGGCCAGGAGGTGAACATGAGGGTGGGAATCCACACTGGAAAGGTAGGTGTTCGTTTTTTGGTTACTCAAGGGGGACTCTGGCATGTCCGAAACCAGTGATTGAAATTTGACCGGCAAAATGTTTCTGCCAAAAAAGGATGAGTCTAGTTTCTACCCCTTGGAGCCTCTTCGAGTCAAAATAGTTCCTTGTAATTTTGTGCGTTTAGTTGGGTTATTGATGTAACTGTGTAGTTAGGTTTTTGGCAGCCATTTTTTTGGTCGTTCAGAGTTCGAATAGTAATTTCGAGAGCGAAATCTGGCTATCATGGACAAAATAGTATCCTGCCTCTGCTTAAAGTACATCTTCAGGTTATGTGCGGCATGGTCGGCACTAAACGCTTCAAGTTCGACGTGTTCTCGAACGACGTCAATCTGGCGAACGAGATGGAGTCGTCAGGCATCGCCGGGAGGTACCGAATAACGTCCACCCCGTCAACTTAACTTGCAAATAGTCTTTCGCAGAGTGCACGTGTCAGAGGCTACGGCCAAGTACCTCCGGGACGACTACATCCTCGAGGAAGGGCCTGATTATGATGGTGGGTTTTCTGACAAACTTGCTGGCGCGCGCACCACCAACGAACCAGGAGCCACTGCTTCTCATTAGCGCAGAGGCTGGGGAATAGGGAATTTTCTTTGCTTTAGTGGAGCTCCTTGTTTATGGCCACAGCGAAAATCCTAGTTAGCGCTTTCGCTGCAGTCAAATAAAATTTATTGCTCTGCGTATGGCGAGCGTTGAGGGTTTTGGCGCTGTTGCCCTTATGATCAGTAATCGGATTATGCTGTACTTTTTCGCTGGACAAGAGTGTACGCTGCTATTTTTAGGACCACTAAGGATGCAAGTGCAAGGAACGGAGCGACGAGTGAAGCCTGCTAGTCAGTTGTCCTTTCTGCTACTTAGACTGAGCAGGGATTTAGCCAGAAAAACAATGGAGCTGAGCTGCTCGACAGAATCGAGACGTCTTTTTAAGGTTTGAAGACGTACTTCATCAAAGGCCGACTTCGAGACTCAGTTGAGGACGGGCTGGACTCGGGTGGTTCGGACAAAGAGACCGCGGGCCAAAACGCACCACCGTCTGCTCGGAAGGGCGGCTTCAAACAAGTGAGTAAGAAAGACGTTTTTTTCGCAGTTCATTTCTTTCTTTTGGTTTTCCTACCAGTAGAATTTCGATTTTCTGAAGGTTTTCTCCTCCTGAAAATCTGTGAACAACATAGTAATTGCGCGCCATGTTTACGTCCACGTTGCCGTCGGGTCCTTGATGTTAGTGTTCGAGGAACATGTGCGGTTCCCACCACGTACGCTAAAAATGGATGTGCCTATTATCGCGTAACGAGCTGACACAAAATAATGTAGGGAGCGTTTTTTGATGAGAATTCAAAGCCGGATTATTGAAGTCTGGAACATTAGAGTACATTACAACACAATCCATGATTGCCGACAAAGCTAACAATTTTTTGTCATCAGACAGGAGAGGGGGGACTGTAATTGGGACTATAATTGAAGGTTTTTTCTTCTTGCTGTTTACTCAGCGTCCCTCACATTTAGAACAACCGACTATTGCAAAAACTATCATCAGTAGGGGAATCGTGCGCATTGCACGCTTTTCTGCCGTAATGGGTTCTGGCCGGGAGACGAATGGGCTCAATGCAAACATACATCCGGGCTTATTTTTAGAAGTTATGATTGAAAATATCAGGCGACACTCCCTTGATAAAGATTCGAAATTTGTTGCATGCGTCACGCTGCCGCGTACTCTGAACATCACACAGATTCATACATGTGAATGCGGGGTCTCACCTCAGAATAGTTTTCGAAGTTTTTCTACGAAAAGAATCCCCAGGAGCCGTTGATCCCAGTGGAATACTTGGCTCCTCACGGGAAAGTACTTTTCAGCCTCTTCTTCTCTGAGAATACGCTTGAGCCCTTGAACCCTGATGCCCTTATGAGATTTACCACAAAGAGGCATTATGTAGATAGCAACGAACGATGTCAAGAGCTGCCCAGCCTTGTGACAGATATCTCGAGGGTCTTAGCGGGAATAGTCTTCAACGGAAATTTAACTGTATCCCAAGGATACGCAGAGCTGCAGCATGCGAGCGAAAGGCACGGTCCATGCTACATACATGTCTCGCTTATTTGGCTGAATTTTCTGAGGATTACCAATGAATTAGGCCGGGGAATGAGTCCATGCAGTTTTCTCCACTTGTTTTTTTTCCCCGGGGATTTACTTTGCTTGATTGCCCATCATGAACCGTTTTGTAGTCTTTGTTTTGATCTTTATCACTGTAACAACTGCGTTCCTCAACAATTGAATGTGACCCTCCCTATCGACAAGAATGAGTACCTCCGGTAACGGCTACCATTTGACTTCAGTCGTGGATAAAACGTGGTTCAAGTGGCTACGGGTATCAGTGGCGTCTACATAGAGACCTTTTTTGCTGAGGGGACAGCACAGAAATGGTATGCCGGCTTCAGACATGGAAATATTGGCCTTGAAGATGCTTCTCGATCTGAACGCGCAGTTTTTGGGCTACAGAGACTATTATGCCCTAGGTTTGCCCTAGATGTAAGGAAGAATCAATAATGAAGCTAATTCTCAACGAAGCCTGAGTTTGGCTAACGCACAGAACATTTGAATTCTCTACATATATGACCCTATCCTTTACTTTGGGTATGGTTGGTTTAATTGCGCAGGCTTCGCCAACCACCATCGAAAAAGTCAGATGTGAGGGATTTTCAGAACCCGTCGACTCTGCAGGCCTGAAGCAGTCGCATACCACTTATTTTATTCAGTTTCTGTTTTATTTCATAATGTTTTATTTACGAGTTGCAGTTGAGGGCTACAAATAAGCAACTCAATTTTCCGTAGATACGGGGCTAAGAAGTTGCCCTGCCTCTGGCAGAATTATTAGACGAGAGAACGAGCTACATAAATCACTCGTTATGACTGGTGTTGTTTGTGGAAAATAATGGTTTCTACGACTATGAGAAAGTGGACGAGCTTATTCCCTGAGCCGATGCATAATTTGCTCGAACGCGGATGTCATTTCTGTTCCCTCTATGGAGTCACGAATGCATGAGGAAGTTGAATTAATGAACAAATCAAATTGATCAAATATAAATGGGAACAGGGTCAAGCATGATGATGATAGAAAGTCGACCCCCATACGAACCCCCCCCCCCCTGTCAGCCGCCAAAAATACGACCCCCCCCCCCTTTCGTACACAAATTTCAAATGGAATGAGAAATGAGAACAAAAATGCAGACACTTCAACTCGACTTCAAATTCAAACGTTATAGCAGCAGTAGGAATAGCCACCGCGTACACCGTCAAGGGTTCGATCCCCTCTCTATCCAGAATTTTTACAAAAAGTTGAAATGTACGCGGTTGGCGAATATCGCTTTGACAGCAGAGTTCAGACCTACTCAAGCGATTTGCTTCAAATGTGTCATGAAAAATATCGATATACATAATCTACATAGTCAAGGGTTCGATCCCCTCCGGGACTAAAATTTTTGCACGACTTAAAATAACGTGCGCTTGTAGTGCGCTCAAAATAAACGAAAGTAGTGCAGGAAAGGACACTTCATCGGATCGCAGGACTGAGCAGGATCACCAGTACGAAGGTGCAAAAATGTCCACCTGAAATTTTAGCTCGTTCGGAGGTGTGGTTGCAGATGGACCAGAATAGAAGGAGATCTAGTCCCTTATGGTTCCGATTTTTTCTCAATTTTAAATAGTCGAAGGTTTGCGCTTTCAAGCTATGGGGCTCCTTTTTCCGCAGCTTCCACCACGCCACGATTCAACTCCGTCGATAAAAACATGTAAAAAAGGCCATTTTTATCGACGAAACCTTATCTCCGCAATTCTCGTGCTGAATCTTTCCTTTTGAACCTGGAGACCAGAAACTTGGTGATAAAGCACAGTTGGGTGAGTTCCATAGAATGGCTTTTTGCCGGCTTGCAGGACTGGGTAGGACTGGCAGTACGAACGTGCAAATATTCTCACCTAAAATTTTGGCCTGCTCGGAAGCATGGTTGTAGTTGGACACGAATAACAGGAGACCTAGCCAGTCGATGTGCCAATTTTTTCTCAGCTTTAATTAGTCGAAGGTTTGCGCTCTCAAGCAGTATGGTTCTCTCTTCCCCAGTTGTCATCCTTCCTGCTTCGATCTGGTTGATAAAAACAAGTAAAAAAGGCCATCTTTATCGACCAAACATCACTTCCGTAATTACTGTGCTGAATCGTTTCTGTTGAAGCTGGAGAGGTGAAACTTGGAGGCAAAACACTGCTGTGTAGGATCCATGAAAAGACTTTTTTTGGGCTTCAAGGGATGAGCAGGACTGGCAGTACGCATGAACAAATGTGAAAGTTCGAAATTCAGCCTCGTTCCGAGACATGGCTGCACTACTACTAAAAGAAATACAACCACGCTCCCCCCTCTACGACCCCCCCCCCTCCTTTACCCGCCCACCATACGACCCCCCATTGATAATTTATCATCACACGCTTGACCCTGAATGGGAACTGAATTATCGAATTGACAAAGGCTTAAGTGTTCCCATCTCGCAGATTTAGCTGGGTGACATACGAGTTTTACACTTGCTACGGCTAGTATGTTTTAGGTAGTTAATTGCTAGCATTAGGTTTTGTTGCTCATTCACCCATTTTAACATCTACAAGTTCTGTCTGCAAAAACAGTTGAACTAATATCTGGTTATTAGTACGGAATTCTAACCTTTACATGTGTTTCTCTCGCTCACATAGGTCTTTGTTGCAGAAAATAGCTGGAAAATTGAAAATGAATTCCTACCCAATTCGGTCGAGCGGCGGCGGATCGCTGAGAATGAAATTAGCAGAGCGGAACCGCTCCACGCAACTGCTACCGAAGGAGGTAAGCTCGTCAAGCATGAAGTCTCTTGCCAGGGGTCTTCCTGCATGGATCCTTACCCGTTCTCAAAACTCCGCAGAATTAAATCTTTGCAGTCGAATTCTATCTGCATTATGGAAGACAACAAAAAATCCGCATCCCTACAAGCGCTTGCCACCAGTAATTTGAATGGTGAGTACCAATGGCGCTGCCTCCTTGGACTTCAGTTCCTCACCGTGATTCAGTTGGCTTTGTAGGCAGCAATCCAGACACGACCAACTCCTTCCAGGAGAAGGTGTTGCAGAAAAATGGAAGCGGAAGTAACAGCATAAAGGGCTCGCGAAGTTCCGGACTACAGGTAGTTCCTCCTTTTATCGTATTCCCTATGTGAGGGGGAAAGCCTTCGTGAGACCTGGGCCAAAGAGATATAATAGTGTATGTTCCAGCTCTCGCTCCAAGACGGCTCCGACCTGTGCTCCGTTGGCGGCCTGGACACCGCGATTTCGCACCACCACAACGCCGCGTCGCTCACTAGGTAATGGACATGCAGCTGTGCTTGCTTTTCCAGCGTGTTCCTGTTGTAAGTTAGCTACTTGATTGGGATCCTGCGATAGCAGGTTGTTTTTTGCCTGCTTCTCTCGACAATAGCAGTCGTACCCGTTATTTAGCGCAGCTGAATATAATTGCACATTAGATCTTCAAGTCTTCTGAGCTACCTATGCGCCTGCACTCTCATTACGATCGTGAGGGAGTCTCAAATGTCACCTGTTCTATGCGAATTTTTAGTGAATCATCTTTGACCACGACTTTGAATTTTCCGGGAGTGCCGTATCTTCTTTGCACATTGCGGACAACGTGATGCACATGGTATATTACGCCCTTTCATCCCCGGGTGGCCACACGTTGCACATGGTGTATCAAGTGAAATGTGGTTTCCATGTCCATAAAACGCTACGCTGCGGTCAGATGGTTCAAAAGGTGGATTCTCAGAAAAATTTCCTTTGGCCATCCGCGCTCTCCATGCAAAAATATGCTCGGTCCGCAATATAGTGATCAGCGTGTGATGAAAGCTTCTTTGTCACTACGTTATTCCTTTTCCAGGAAGGATTCCTGCAAAGGAATTGTCGAAAAATTGGGGTCTCTACCTCCAGTTCTTAACCCAGTTTCCTCAAAGACCTTAGACATCCGAGAAACCTCAACTATTACATTTCCTTTGCTCGATTTCTCAAGCATACGTGTGTTGAACAGCTGTTGATGCTGTTTGTTCAACTTCCTGCTAGTCGTACGAAAAGGTACACAGTTCTTGTGGCTACGAAGAGGGATCCCTGGAACGTCAATTTTCAAGGATAATTGCAGATCAAATGACGAGGTTGTCAAATAGTTCTCCGCGGTATTCGAAGCAGTTTTCTTCCCCATACATTTTCTGCTCTTTGGACAAGTGTACATGGTCATTCGAAAGCGTTTTCCTATCCCACAAGACTGATCTAAAAATTTCTTCTGAACAAGTTGATTTTGCTGCTAGTGAACTCTTGTATTTGTGGTACCTGCTTTGATTCAGTTTTAGTGGAAGTTGTGATAGTCAAGTAGAACGGATGCTAAAAAATACATGAGCCTTTAGGGGTAACTTCCAGCGATGTTAACACTACTGAACTTAGCTTGTTGTGGTGCGGAATGACATTATCCGGAAAATGAAGGACAAAGAAACGATTACCTTGTAAAGCAAGGAAATCGCTTTTCAATCGCTGTATTTTTCCACCCGGAAGCTAGAAATGGAAGGAATTTTCAAGGTGAAAGCGTGGGAAGTTATTAGATGTTAACATAAGTCCTTGCGCTTTTTTTCCGGATGCACTTTTCTCTACCGAATTGCCATCTTTTAGCAACAAGTCATAAACATTTCGAAAGCGCTATTCTTCCTCTACGATAAAGTTGTAAACATTTTCTCCTAAAGCGATAGTTTGCTCGAGTGTTGAGCCTGCGAAGTAGAGCAACAAGTCAATAAAAAACAGCGCATCTGACAGCCACCTATCCTGTCACTCAGTTCAGACTCGAAAAGCCATCAAAACTGGCCATTTGGCCTGAACTAGGTATGGAAGAGACGTTCCGCTTGAAATGACTGGTCATCAGTGATTTTGTAAGATCAAAGAAGACACATTTGGTCTCGGTGAAACCAATCACTTCAACCGAACAAGTTTCTTATAAGTAGACCCGGGAACTGCTCCAAAGGAGTGGTATGGTCTGGATGGACATCACACCTTCTTGAAGCTACCAATTAACTGAAGTAATTCTGTTAAAAGAATCCAATCGCGAGGGTCTAGTCATCTTGCGCCATGGTGACGTCAGACCCCACCTTCCAAAAATCGTCAAACTGCCGCTCCAGCAGTTCCAGTGATGATGTTCTTCCGTGTTTACAGGGGTATCAAAAAGTTTCCGGCCTCCGCTCGCCTGTTCCATATTTCTGTACAGTTTTGGTAGCATCATATAGGGTGAAGCCTTTCATGTTAGTTTGCGAAGTTTCATAAGATTTTTTTAGACCTCTCAGAAATAAGAACGTTTTATTCAAGCCAAGGTTTGGTTATCGCTCAAAAAATGTGTATCCATCGTGAGGCAACCGACGAATTTTTGTGCTGTAAACGAACATTGTTGGACAAAATCTAAATCCACATCTGAATTCCAAACGAAGAGAATGTCTTCTATCATTATCATATAAAATTTTGGAACTCAATGTTTTTAATGGAGTGACAGTCGGTCAGAAACGGAGGGACCTCTGATCAACGAGCAGAGACAAGGCGAAGACAGATTTTCGCGGCTGCAGAAGAAATTACTGAGCATAGCAGACAGGTTTTCAGTAGAAGAAGGTATGCAAGGATCTAAGCTACTAAAAACTTCCTTCGGAAATTTTCTAAGCAACCATTTAGTAATTTTAACGTTCGCAAAAAAATTAAGTCTCCAAAACCTTTTCGGCATTCGACAAGAAAATCGCAATTGAATTTTCAAAGAAGATTTCCGAGACGTTTTGTCGGAAGCGAAAAAGACGTTCTGTAGTTTCATGACTGCAGTTAAGTGACGAATTCACTGCCAAGGTTTGAAATCCCCAGCACGATGTACTGGGACAGGACGGGCAGATCTCTGAGAGCAGTGCGATCGAGGACGGAAGCAGGGGTAAAAAGGTATTGCCTGAAGTTCGTTGCGATAAAGAAAAGATCGTGTCACCTAACCACGTGTATGTAAACGCCAATAAAATGGATAGCTACAATGTCACTTTGTTCCACCCCTTTCGGATATGAGCCAAGAAAAATGACTGCAGAAATTCAACCATGGATTTCAGGCTCTTCAATGAGACATCCTTTTTCACAAAATTGTGTTGCTCTATGACAAGGCGAATGCATTTCGCTAATTCACTCAGTTCCTAGACGGGGGGAGGGGGGGGGGTCTAGGGACTACCTTCTAGAATCTGTGAGAAAATCGGAAACGGCACTTCAGCGGAACAAAACAAATGGCGAAAAAGAGTCTACGTTCGATGTTTATATTCGGGTAATGAAAATTCTTATAAAATTGGGTAAGTCTAATAGAATGACAAGATGAAGAGTGTTTTGGTCTTCGAGGGAAGTACCTTTGTTTCCTTTAAAATTTCACTGCGGTAGCTAATCTACAAGTGGTCCAGGCCGGAAACTTTTTGATACCCCTGTATATTCTACAGTGCGTACACGCTCGAACATTATAGGATGCTTTCTGGTCCCCACTGAATATAAGGAGGAAATTAGGTTTTTCCTCGAATTGGCGTTTTTCTTCTTATACCTAAAAATCAAGTAATTCAATAGTTCTGGAAAAAGCTTAGTAATAGGGTTGCAGAGTAAGGAAGGCACTATCAGAAGGTATAGTGCACGTTAGAGAAAAATGCGAATGGGGTTGAAAAATCGCAACTAAAAAAGCGCAAGGACTTATGCTAACACCTAATATTTCACAGTCGTATGTCAGTGAAGTACATAGGCGAATTGCGTCGTTATCCTTCATTGATTTGATGTGGGTCACCTCGCAGCTTTGCGCTGAACAACCGCTGGCTTTAGTCGAAAAAAAAGGGATAAATTAGTGAATATTTCCGCAAAACCACCCCAATCTTTTTTCCTTTAGGTTCGACACCGACAACAAGGATTTCGACCAACGTTTAGCAATGGTGATCGGACAAGGCGAAGGCGGATTTGAGAAGGGCTTCTGGGAGCACCACGACAGTCTCAACCGATGGACGCTCAAGTTCAACGAGAAGGTAAGTTTAGCGCTATATTCTATTTCAAAAGGCGACGATAGCTGAGCAGTTGTGCCTGATGTCTGATTTACTCTTCTGCCTTTCCTAATACTGCATATTTTCCGCGCTATTTCTTCTCAGACAATTTTTCGGAAGGACCGCAGCAGAAAACCGGAAGAACCGACAGGTGACCTGCGGTCCTTCGGTTTCCTGTTGCATTTCTTCCGAATAGCTGCTGCAGTCCTTCCGAACAGCTGCTGCGGTCCTTCCGTATAGCTGCTGCGGTCCTTCCGAAAATTTTTATCTCTGTGTCTCCCGCTTCTTAACCACATTAGCACGATCTCCTTCTGCTTAGATCCTTCCGACGTTTTTGTCTTTGTCTTCCTCCAGTGTCTCTCCAGCTGCCGTTCCTGGTGAAACGAACTACAATACCGTCGGTAATTTTTGGAAAAAAAAAGACGAAAAAGACGCAAAGGCGCGTCTTTTGCGTCTTTTCGATATAACTCAGTTCAGAGCAAAGATATCCACAAACATGTATACATTTTTGAAATCAGCGTCTCGAGATCTATGAGATGGTGCTGTGCTGGTTTTTTGATGCTTGTAGGATTATGCCCTCAGGGCATTAGCGATGTTTGTATTTGAACAAAATATGGGATGAAGACTGTAACTCGGCTGTACAGGGCATTCGCTTCGGTGTAAACACCGCGTTGCAGCTGAGCGCGCGCACCAGGCCATTGCAGAGGCGTCCCAGTAGATCAAGGGATCCACCGTATGCGCGCATGCGTTGTGAGACCAGGCCGCTGCGATCGATTTCGATCGATCATCATTCGATGGTCGTTACATAATGCAATTTACCGTCTGCAGCAGCCATATACAGCCGAGTTACAGTCTTCACCCCATATTTTGTTCAAATACAAACAATCTCCACATCGTCATCATCCTGCACGCCTAACGTTTAAAAACTTCTCCATGAAAACCGTGTACATACCTAAACATTTTCCCGAATTTCTTAGATTTTTTTCGTTTTTTTTACTTTCGTGGCGGGACCCACGCGTTATCCAGACACCTGACCTGGATAGCTCGGTCGAGAATTGGACGCTGAACGCGATGGCAGAATTCCCGTAGCACTATCTCTTCACTGAAGAGCGCTAATCTAGAAGCTGAAAGCAGTTTTCGAATTTTCGTGCGGGACCCGCAATCCCCGGACGACCGGAAACCCCCACCTCAGTCGCCCCTACCCCGCGTCACCTTTGGGCATTGGTCCCCATGCGCCAGCCCAGCTCCCGGAGGCTCGGATTATACAGCATCCGGTGTCGAGTCACCGTTGACGGACCAGGCGGCAGTAAAAGAGCCCAAAAGTGACATGAATCTAAAGCTGTCGTTTCATGAACTATGAAAAGATAATACCAGGCTGAGGCGAAAAGTGTGGTTACCAGCTTATGTGGCTGCTTGTCAAGCCTTCTACTGGTGTATTCTCCAATGTAATGCAAATCTTGGGATTTCAGCGGTTTGGAACTAAAGAGCGAGTAGACTGATGCCGATGGTTTTGTGTATTCTGATGCAGCAAGTTGTTTTGTACTACGTGACAAATCCCCGCTTTCGTAGCCTCTCTAGATCGGACACTATGACGCTCTCATTTTGGTCCTATGTCATGTGACATAATGTAAGGTGTGATCTAAAGGACATTTTTTTTCACCAGCGATGGAACCCTGTCCTGGTTGCGAAAAGTTTGGTGTATAGACGACAAACATTACTCGAACCCTATGTGGCAAGAGCCCTCTAGGCTCATCAGTTCTGTAGTTACAAAGCGCTATTTCGGCAAAATATCGAAAATTTCAAGGTTTGCCAAATGAAGCAAAAGTAGTGAAACTCCATTCCACTGCTGTAAGCGCACCAATACAATAACATTTTATTAGCGTCCGTGTCAAAAGCAAGTGTTTTGCACATAATAATCCAGTTTCCAATGAAGTTCTGGACGCTAATGCCCTGAGGGCATAATCCTACAAGCATCAAAAAACCAGCACAACAACATCTTATAGATCTCGAGATGCTGATTTCAAAAATGTATACATGTTTGTGGATATCTTTGCTCTGAACTGAGTTATATCGAAAAGACGCAAAAGACGCGCTTTTGCGTCTTTTTCGTCTTTTTTCCAAAAATTACCGAAGGTATTGTATATCCTAGCTGAGGACTTGTTCATAGCGTGTATCGTTCAGATCGTCGAGGACGAGTACCGTGCCCATTTCGCCGATTCTGCGGACCGCCACGTTCCACACAAGACTCCGGTGGGACTCCACCAGGTGAGGAGACCTGAAGTTGTATTTCAGAGGTCTGTCGATCAGCGGCTGCTTTTTCAGGACTTTTCTCGGCGCGATCAGATCGACCACACCACTCAGTACCGGTACTCGGGTGTCTTTATTGGTGGGTCGCACCCAATTTCCTGAAGTATCTCTGTACTTGCGTTTTTTTTAGATATTCTCGTGGCTGCGATTCTGCTGATCGTTGTCTCAGCAGCTGTGTTCATGTCGCCATCTGCGATTCCCCTTTCATTCGTCGTCTATTTCTGCCTCGCACTCACCACTGTCATCGCAGCAATCGGGCTCATAGGTAAACACTTTTTACAACCATATTTCGTGCTCGGACCTACAGCTGAAGCATTGCAGGTGTTCCTTTGCTGAGCAGAAAGTCCATCCTGCCATGCGTGAACCTCTGGCAACCACGCCACATCATAGGTGGGTCCCTTCTTCCGGAACACCTTAGTGGTCTCCTATTACCTTCCACTTGCAGGTGCCGTCCTGATAGCACTACCGTTCGGTGTGGCCGTCTGCGTGATGCCCCTGTGCATCCTCGACAGTTGCCCGACTGTCCCGTTGATGCCCATCAGACTGCTCTTCTCCTACATCATGATAGTTGCTCTCTTCGCTCACTGCAACTTTTCACAGCTGGGAGCTTGGCCTAAAACCATCCAGTGCATAATTGTGGGCCTCATCCACATCTCCGCTGTCTACTACTGCCAGACGAACATAGATCGAGTGGATCCACAGGTGATTAATAGTGATTAGTAGCTAATAATACTTCTAATAATTACTTTCCGAAGTGCATGTTCCTATTGTCGTCTTATTGGTGGATTAATTTCAGCTAGAGAAATTAAGAGGAAACCCTAAACAAATTTTGTAGGTCTCGAGAAATTAATCTTCGTGTACACCCCCCCCCCCATTAAACCTGGGCATATTTGACGAAGTTTATGTTGTATACTTCTGCGCCAACCAGGCAGCCCAGACTAACTTTTGGAACTTCCGCGAAGCTTGATTAAATTGGGGATTGATTATGTCCTAATCGAAAAATGGAGAGGTCCAACATTTTTGAAGTGCACCTATTCGCTAAATAAACGAAAACGACGCAGAGCAAATAAGGGCAGGATCGAATAACGTGGCAGATCCCAGAAGCACGTACAAATAGCGAAGGGACGTTAATGACCCTGGCCTTGTGCCTTCATCAAGCACAAAAAGTGTCCTCTTCCTGCGACGTGTCCGACATTTGCAAATCGCATACTCGAGGGATTCGCTCTTCTCTCCGTTCTCGAGGTCCCACCTGGACAGTGCAAAATCGGTCCATACCTGGAGCGGACTAAAGTTGTTGAAATTACTTTTCAAAGTGAGTAGAAAGTTTCATAAGTATTCTTGGTTCCTCATTTCTATTATTATTTCCAAATGATTTTTATCAATTATTTACTGTTGTAATTCTGTTCTCCATACGGATCCCAATAGTGGAAGAGGCCCCACTTTTTCCCACCCCTCTCCTGCCCACTTTTCCCACCCCTCTCCTGCCCACTTTCTGTG